>PQWD01013929.1:0-108012 GCA_019425675.1 Leucinodes orbonalis | reverse complement strand
TGGCTTTGTCCAGTGCACTGCCTTCAAAGGAATCAAACGTGAAGATCGTTGCTGGTAAGTCTTTGATAGCTCAAATTTCAACTTGTCGTTTGTTTCTATTTTTCTTTATATGTTCTGTTAATTTGATTAGCAACGTTTCAGTACGTAATCTGAAAATTTCTTATTTTTGCAACTGCCTTTTAGTAATAAATCACTACTGCGTGATTTATAATCTATGTCAATGTACTCGAACATTGAAAGACCAAAAGAATACACGGTTGAAAAACTTTGAATAAAACGATTGATTCTTATATTAAAAAAAAATAACTATTATTTAATTAATTTTTATGGTTTTACTTAATTATATAATTAAACTTGTAGAAATGACATATTTTGTAATGTTTAAACTATGTAAATTATCAGCACCTATATTATTTATTAATTATCCTGTTCTCATATATATTTTTATTCTGTCTTTAGTTGAAGATGTCGTTGTTCATCGCCAGTACCAGGTCCTGGAGCTTTTTTGAAGCTATTAACCAAGTAAACCCTCAAGCTGGCTACTACCAGATTGGCAAGAACTATGACATCAGGGCCCACATTGATAAATATCAAGTATGTGGTTCTAGATTTAAACATTTTTTGTTCATATTTTTGTTTACCAATTATTTTGTTTTAATCGCAAACCTTTTTGTTTTAGAAGAAAGAGGTCGTAGAAAAATTCTTAAGAATGTACGAGAAGGATTTCTTACCCCAGTACTACGTTTTCTCGATCTTCAACCAGCGAATGAGGGTTCAAGCCATGGCTCTTTATGATCTTTTCTACTATGCGTCGGACTTTGAAACTTTCTACAACTCCGCCGCCTGGGCTCGAGTTCACCTTAACCAGGGCATGTTCACGTATGCCTTCTACTTAGCTGCTATGCATCGCATTGATAGTAAAGATTTGGTGTTGCCCGCTATCTACGAAATCTGGCCCGAATTCTACGCTAACGCTGAAGTATTCTCCAAGATGGAGTACAGTAAAATGCGTGGTTTACCTTTTGAAGAGCACCCCGAATTCGGTATAGTTGAACAGGGTGAAAACTACTACTATTACTCTAACTACTCTGACTACAACTCGTATGGTCTAGGCGAGTTCAAACTTGCTTACCTTACTGAAGATATCGGCTGGAACATGTACTATTCCTACTTCCACGCTCTTATGCCTTTCTGGAAAGATGGAGACAGTCTGTTCTTTGGACTGCTGAAGGAAAGGCGCGGAGAAGTCTATTACAACTTCTACCAACAGTTGCTGGCTCGCTACTACCTTGAGAGACTGTCCAACGGTGTAGGTGAGATTCCAAGATTTTCGTGGTACCAGCCTTTCAAATACGGCTACCGCCCTTACATGATCTCAAGCTTCTACCCATATGTCCAGCGAAGCAACAACTATGTTATGCAGAACTCAGAGAACTTGGATGACCTGCGGTTTGTTCGGAACTATGAGGATATGTTCTTGTCTTTCCTCGAAAAAGGCAAATTCAAAGCCGTAAGTTTTTGAGTATAGTTAGCATAACTAATTATACATTTTCTTCGTAGATGTACATTAAAAAGTCCTAACAATATTTTATTTTTTTCAGTATAACCAAGATGTTGACTTCTCTAACTCAAAGTCTATCAATTTCGTCGGAAACTTCTGGCAGGCAAACCCTGACTTGTATGAGAAGGTTGGAGGTAGACACTACCACTCCTCTTATGAAATGGCAGCTCGCCGTATCTTGGGTGCTGCACCTCGCTCTCTCGAAAGCAACAAGTACGTAGCTTTTTACATTGTAATTCTTAAATCAAAACAATGATAATAAGATACAAGGAATTAATTATATTTATATTTTTCAGCTACCGCTTCGTTCCGTCAGTGCTAGACTTCTACCAGACTTCTCTTCGTGATCCAGCGTTCTATCAGATATATAACAAGATCATTAGCTTTGTGCTACAGTACAAACAGTACCTGAAGCCTTATAGTCAAGACGTTCTTCACTATATTGGCGTTAAGGTGAACAATGTTGAAATCAGCAAATTGGTCACCTTCTTTGAATACCATGCCTTCAACGCTTCCAACGCAATGATCTTCCAAGACCAGGAATTGAATGCTCATAAGAAATCATACATGATAATGCAGCCCCGTTTGAACCACGAGGAATTCAACATCAACATTAAGGTCAAGTCCGAAGTTCAAGAGTCAGCGTCTGTTAAGATCTTCGTTGGACCTAAATACGACGGCAACGGCTTCCCAATAAGTTTCCAGGATAATTGGATGAACTTCGTTCAACTGGACTGGTTCCGTTACAACTTTAACAAAGGTGAAAACATTATTAACCGTAAGTCTAGCGAATTCTTCCACTTCAAGGATGACTCTCTTTCAATCGAGCAAATCTACGGACTCCTTCGTGAAAAGAAGCTGCCTGTTGACATGGTAGAAAACTACGACAACCTGCCTAGAAGGCTTATGTTGCCCAGAGGCAATGCTAACGGTTTCCCACTGCAATTCTTCGTGGTAGTCTACCCCAGCGAAGCTCTGCCTAAGGAATTGGAAGAGTTCTCCTCATACATTTTGGATGACAAGGTTCTGGGAATACCCACTCGACCGTCCCGTCTCAGAGCACTTCTGGCAACCTAACATGTACATGCAGGAGGCTGTCGTCTACCACAAAGGCAGCGAACAGCCATGGTCTAACGATATCCAGTACCACAGCAACGAAGTCAACAAGCATTGATGAGTTGGTAAAAGAATAGGGCTGAAAAATAAATGTGATCAAACAATAAAAAAACAATAATTAAAATTTGTTGTATAATTGTTTAACCCTTTCATCATAATATGTAAATATATATATTGGTGTTTGCTAGGAAATGCGAAATTAATATTTAATATAGCTAAGCATACGTAAGAACATTTTTTCTGAGGCATTCCCTTCATTGGTGCTATTAGGTTGTTTACTATCAGTAACTTTGATTAAAAATCCTGAATGATACTATTTTAGGACCACTTTGGTCCTTTTTGGAGATCACGAGAGTATAATAGGCGACAGTTGCCGCTTACCACCAGGTGGATGGTTTGCTTGACTGCTTACTTTTTGCATAAGAAAATCAAGCATTCCATAATGTTCTACTGCAGGGTATATGCCTGTAGTATGGATTTAGTATCCATATAACCGGCTAATGCTTAGTTGCTTTACAACGGATAGACATACTTATTTTTTGAGAATAGATACACATTACACACAGAAACACCCAGACCAATACAAACAGACATGTCCAAGCACACAAATATTAATACTACCCGGGAGTAAATCTGGCATACTTTGGTGTACTAGGCGACGTCTCAACGAATATTCAGGAGAATGACGAGATCATTGTATATAAATATCTGTACCAACTTGAGTCAGTGCCCTGTTGGTGAGTCTCAGTACAAGGAACGTAATCCCGAGATAAGTTAGGAAGAGCGTCGGTGACTCATTAGTAGGAACTGTTGCCTTCCGATTTAGGGGGAGCAGGTCCGAATTCCTCCAAGTACTTTGTGTTTTCTAATTTTCGAAATTATAAACGTTTATCCGGCGGTTACAAAAACATCGCTAAGAAAAGGTTGTACGTGGTAGCGTTCGTGTTCGTTGCCTAGATAAGTGAAGATGCTGTAGCATGGAATAGTGTAGCTGCCGAGAATTTGAATCCATCGTGTGGTGTTCTCAAATGTTGTTTGCTATTTCTCTAACACGGACTTATGTATAAGAAGAGGAATCTTAATTTGAAAGTTTCGTTATCTAAATGTACTAGTCAAAACTATTAACGTTCTTGATATGAATCCTTTGGTTGATGGCCACGATATTTGTTTTACGTTATGTTTATTACATAGGTTCAGTAGCGAATAGTTTATGTCGCTAGGCTATGGCGCTAGATAGGTTGACCTGCAAACAATAGAGACTTTGAAATTTTGTTTTGAATATGAAATAAGCACCTCATATTTAATTTAAATGAACTGAAAACTCTTAGGAAAATATCATATATTTTGGCAATATTAGTAATTTGACGACCCATTTGGTGTCGCGGTTGAGAGGTCGACTGAAATACCAAGGGTTCCGGGTTCGATCCCCGGGCAGTACAAACATTTGTGTGCATGAATATGTCTTTTTGTAACGGTCTGGGTGTTTTCTATGTAAAATATGTATGTATTTACAAAAAAATATATGTATATACGTATATTTATCAGTTGTTTAGTACCCATAATACAGGCTTCATGCTTAACTTGGGGCTAGATGGCGCTGTGTGAATGTCAGTGGATATTTATTATTTATTATTAATCAACATAGACTTGGTTCAACAAACTTAGGTACATAGGTGTGCAGCAAGTATTGTAGATATATATATTCAAATTCAAATCTAACGCTTATAAATGGTACCTCTTACTCGAATGATGCATAGGGCATGGTAACGACACGACCTTTATGCCGCCGAATATGAAGTTATTTGTATCATAAAGTTTGTTATATTTGTATTCCATTGTAGATAATCCAACCAAAAATATTTCATGTAAAATGTTGCCAAGACGACCATGTAAGGTTTGCCCTGTGAAAAAATCTCATGTAGAGCCAAGCTCCTCAATTAACACAGCCTAAATCTACCGACCCTTACTTCAACAAATTACATCATCATCATCAGCTCATTAAACGTCACAACCGAGGGGCACGAGCCTACCCGTATAGGGTGATTAGGACTTAGTCGTCCGCGCGGGCCCAGTGCGGATTGGACGACTTCACGCACACCTTTGAATCTCTTCGCAGGCGTGCATGAAAGTTTCCTCATGATGTTTTCCTTCACCGTAAGAGCGTCGGATAACGTACATATGATTTCGAAAATTCGAAAACACATTGGTACGTGGCAGGATTTGAACCTCAGCCCTCCCGGTAGAAGGGCAACAGTCCACACCATTGAGCCACCGACGCTCCTACAAATTACATACATGTCAGTAAATATGTATGGCTTCGCCGTTTCGCTACCATTGTGGAAGTGATGCGAATATTTAATTTCTTATCTTAAGTAAGTATTCATTTTATATTATACTAGTAACGTTTTATTGATTGTTTAGGAAAACGAGCTTACGGTTCGGCTGAGGGTAAGTGATACTGCTACCTACATGAACATTCGAAACTGAAGGAAGAAGGACAATATGAATATAAAAGGAGGTGGAAGGAAGAGCTTGAGCCCCCTAGAACCGACTACAATTCATTTGGCGTATCACAACGCCAAATGTTTGACGCCGGTTTTCTTAGAGGTCTCAGTATCACTCAGCTAAAGCCGGTCTATTATCACTGAAGCATTGCTCTCCCACACTTAAAACTTTATTTAAATGAGTTGATAAAGGTTATCACCTTTTTGGGTATGTTTGAATCATTTTACTAGTGTATAGGTCAGTGTTTATCAATTGTTTTGTACAAAATCTTTTTCACTTTTTGATGATCTGTTGAAATTTGTTTCCAAACGTAGGTATATTCCATTTGATGTGATGTATATATACATGCATCGTACTAATAAAAAAATGATATAACCGATACGATTTTCCCAGTTTGGTTTGTAACTACTATGCTGTATCACCAGATTGTCTGTCAAGAAAGATAACTCCGGGTTTCGGAGGGCATGATAATATTCACCAATACATATTAGGCCCGTGTTATGGGTGCCTCAATCTTTCCTAAGCTATGATTTGTTATACTTATCCCACCAAAAACATTCTGTAAAAAATCTAGCCAAGTCTCGATGGAGCTGCTTGATTATCTCTAAAAAGTAATGAAATCAAGACAAAGACGTGCCAAGTCTAAGGTTCCTTACTGCAATTAATTAATTATTATGGTTGATGTTGTGTGACTTGGCCGTTGAAGAGTACACAAGGATACAAACTAGGTGCTTCATTACACCATTGCACCAATCTGTCGCCAGAACCGCTACCATTGACGGTACAATTTGCCACTTGGAAAACGGTGATTCAATAGCCCATCGATTGTAGGCTTTATAAAGCCACTAACGTAAAGAATGTTCAACGGCCAAGTCACACAACATTAACCATAATAATTAATTAATTGCAGTAAGGAACCTTAGACTTGGCACGTCTTTGTCTTGATTTCATTACTTTTTAGAGATAATCAAGCAGCTCCATCGAGACTTAGCTAGATTTTTACAGAATGTCTTTGGTGGATTTTACTTCTTTTGTAGAAACTTGAAACGAATATTAGACGACCCATTGGGTGTAATGGTTGAAACGTCGGCTACTACACCAAGGGTTCCGTGTTCAATCCCCGGGCAGTACCTACAAATATTTGTGTGCACCAACATGTCTGTTTGTATTGGTCTAGCGCGCTCGACTTGGCGGGGGCACTACCGTGCCCCCCGATTTTTGACATCGGATGAAGCGGCCCACCATGTTGAATATATATTGTTTAAAGGCGGTATGTCAATCTCTTATAGTTTGGCTGGGCTCTTTTGTTATCTAAGCAGGGTCACCAGGTACTCCAGATCTTCGATTATCCAAGTTATTATAGTTTTCCCTTTATGTAGCCATTAAACCCTAACTCTGTACCGAATTTCAGCTTTCTGAGTTAAAGGGAAGTGCTAGTTCTATTCTGATGATCATGAGTGAGTGAGTGAGTGAGTGTCGGAACTAAATGACCTACAGACTTAAAATTTTGGATTTAAAGTAAGTTATTATATCTTACTAGATGACGAAAATTTCAGCGCTCTGGTATTATCCAAAGGTTCTTAAATCGGGGCCTGAAAATGCGGCGAAATGGATCCTGTAAAGGATGGTACGGTAGTGTTTGCTTCGCGCTCGACTTGGCGGGGGCACTCCCGTGCCCCCAGATGCGCTGCATTGGACCGTTATAGGTGAGGTGATGATGATAATGATCAAGGCATACTTGTAAATGAAGCATTTCTGAATTTCACATGCTATAGATGGGATGTTGAATAGGGGCCTTAAATACATATTTTTGGAACAAAATATATAATTTTATTATTATGAACTATTAAGATGGCTTAATGGCGACTAAATTAATCTGTGGCCCACTTTTAACATGGATTGGTCCACCTCGAGCAATCAGGCACCTGATAAAAATTACAATTAAAGTATTGTACTGGTGTATACCTATATTACAGATCGTAGGTGGCTCATTGGTGTGGACTGTTGCCTTCTGATCTGGAGGGTGCAGGTTCAACTCTCGCCACGTACTAATGTATTTATAAAATTTCGAAATTATATGTCCGTTTATCTGACGCTCTTATGATTTTTCAGCATTTTTTTCAGACAAACGATATATTCCTGTATTAACATAATCGTGTCAATTCCGTGATGGTGGGGGCCGGACGACCTGTTCCACAGGTATGCAAATAGCTATTACGGGTGTCAGTCTCACACAAATATATATTGGTCAATTTATGTTACGATTTTAATTGTATAATGTTTGTTTGTTTGCTTTGAGAAAATAAAGAAATTTACTATTATTATTATCTTAGGGTCAAGCAAAACATTGTGAAGATAACAATTTCCGCACGCTTACGTAGATATTCAAAGGGTGTGTGTGCAGTCGGCCAATCCATACTGGGCCCGCTTGGACGAAGAAGGCCTAATATAAAATAAGAAGGTCATACATATTAGTTCTGAGCTCAGGTATTTATTATTTTCGTTGTTTCTTTATGGGCCCGAGTAATTACTTTTTTATTTAGGGTCGTAGAAGTCACAGAGCTTGCCATCTGATGAATGTGTTGTAATATTCCATTTACTTAATAGTAATTGTTAGTTTTGAATGTGAACACTTATTTTAAGCTCTTTATTCCACAAGATCTATGGCACTACCGCCACCTGTTTTAAGAGATGATGTTAATCACGAGTCCCCATAGCAACTAGTGGATATAAAATGTTCAATGGAAAACATACTTAATCAACCTTTGTAAACCAAAAATAAATTGCAAAGATTATCGAATGTGTCATCCAGGTTATTTATCTAAAACATACTTACCTATAAACTGATAATGACGGTAAAGATTTCGGTATAAATATGCACTGTGGCTGATTTAGGCACAGTCGTCTCTCATCTTGAGCAGAATGAGGACTGTCCTAATTCTGGCGGCCCTAGTGGCCTTAACTGCGGCTAGCATTGTTCCATCTTCAAGTGTGAAAAGGTTGAAATCTGGTAAGAAATTGAAAATACAAAAATATTTACCTTAAGATTTTTGCCTTCAAATTGACTTCATATGAATGATAGCCGTTCACTGTTTGAGTACCGAATTCAATCAAATGACGTTGGCTCAGAATTCACTTCCTTTTCTTGTTGTAGTTGAACCATCAGTAGTTCTGCAACAGTACCAAATCTTGGAACTGTTTGAAGCGATTGGGCAAATTAACATCCACGCCAAATATTACGAAGTCGGAAAACAATACAACATCATCGCCCACAAGGATAAATATGAGGTAATATAAAAATATTATATTTGTCGCATTTTTTTATGTTTCATTTATCTACTTTGATTTTAATCTTAATTTTTTATAGAAGGGTGCATTTGACAAGTTCTGGAGTTTGTACGAGCAGGGAGAAATGATCTCCAGCATGTATGCTTTCTCGATCTTTAATGAGAAATGGAGAGAAGAAGCCATGGCTCTGTATGAACTTTTCTACAATGCTAAGGATTTTGAAACTTTCTACAAGTCTGGTGCATGGGCTCGCCTCCATGTTGACGAAGGCATGTTTGCTTACGCCTTCTATATTGCAGCTATTCATCGCATTGACACCCAAGATTTGGTTCTTCCCGCTTTTTACGAAATATATCCTCAGTTCTATGCTAACAATGAAATTTTTAACAAGATGTCCTACGCCAAAATGCGTGGTCTGCCTTTCGAGCAGTTACCCGAGTACGGAATTGTCGAAGACGGTAAAAATTATTTATTTTACGCTAACTACTCCAGTTACTTCACTTACGGCAAGGATGAATTCAAACTGGCCTATCTTACTGAAGACATTGGCTGGAACTCTTTTTACGCTTACTTCCACTCTCTTTTACCTTTCTGGGAAAAAGGAAACGATATTATTTTTGGTTTACTAAAGGACAGACGCGGAGAAGTGTATTACCACTTTTATCAACAATTATTGGCCCGTTACTACATGGAAAGGCTTTCAAACGGTTTGGGTGAGATTCCAAGATTTTCCTGGTTCCAGCCATTCAAATATGGATACCGTCCCTTATTGCACCTATTCATCCGTTTGTACAAAGGACTGAAAACTATGTCATGCAAAATGAATTGAATCTGGATGATCTACGCTTTGTGCGAAACTACGAAGACATGTTCCTATCGTTCCTAGAAAATGGTCAGGTAGAAGCCGTGAGTATCATTTTATTTAGATACTCAAACATTATTTTAATTGATAAAATTTTTCAAATAAAATTATTATTGACTTTTAGTACAATCAGAAAGTGGACCTACATAACTCAAAATCAATAAACTTCGTTGGAAACTTCTGGCAGTCAAACCCTGACTTGTACGAGGGTGTTGAAAGAAACCAATACCACCAATCTTATGAAATGGCAGCTCGTCGTATCCTGAGGGGTATTTCTTACCCCAGCCATGAGTAAGTAAAACTTTACGACATTAATATATTTAAGTAACTAGTGGAGCCGACAAACTTCGTTATGCCACTAAGATTTGGAATGTGGCAGTATTTGTTCCTACTTTTTTTAATTCCCGGGGATTTAATAAGCATACCTACAATAATCAACAACTTATAACAACACACAGACTTATATATTTATGTTCATGTGATGCCATGGTTATGAATCTGTTAAAAATAATGAAATAAAGTGCAAATTGTAAATGAGTCTATTTGCACTTTATTGCATTATTTGTATTAAAATAAATATATTTTTTTGCTATTCATATTTCTACAGTCGTTGTTGAGTTACCTGCTTACCAACATATTTCGCGATTCACTTTCGATTTTTATTCGACCTATAAACCATCCTTGGACTTCAATAAACATTTTATAAAAGAATCAGTACGATTAGTCCAGGCGCTGTTGAATTTTGCGCTTTCCAACACATTTTGTGATTTATTTTTAGACTAAATTCAAAAAAATAAAATCACAATATAACAAAGATGATGAAATACTTAATACAACTTATAAAAGGTACCGCATTTTTTGCAATAACCTATTAAAAAAGATAAAACGATATTATGAGAAATAACTAATTATAAAGGCTAAAAATAACAACAAATCACTATAGATGGTGCACAGTAAGGCGTTCCTTAGGGTAGCGTACTTGCATCTACTCTATTTTTAATATATATCAATGATCTTACTGAGACTAATTTACACTAAGGAAAAATAATTTCATATGCTGATGATACAGCTCTCCTATTCCATGGGAAACATTGGGATGAAGTTTATGAGTCCGCCATTAAAGGGCTTCATATTGTCATCAAGTGGCTGCACGATAACCGTCTAACGTTAAACACTAGCAAGACAAATTACATCACCTTTGCTTTTCAAAATTCCACTCAACCCAGCGTTTAATTGCACACACTTGTGACAACCCTTTCCCAGTATCCAATTGCAACTGTAAATCACTGGAATCACCTTTACCAAGTACCTAGGTTACCATACCACCACCACATTGACATGTGTACACTCTGAGTCAGAAAGTTAATCTGGTTGTTCATATACATAAGACACATCACCGAAAAAGTCTTCTAATCCAAATTTATATTGCCTTGGTACAGTCAGTTATATAATATTGTCTATGGGGTGGTACTCACAAAACTAAAATGATAAAAATCGAAAGGGCTCAGTGATCACTCCTCAAAGTAATGACAATAAAAAATTAGATTAAGAACTTTAGAGCTGTATACAGGCGGCTATGTTTTGACTGTACGACAACTTTATATTTTAAAATGTAAAATGTATTCTTAAAATGCATAAAACCGTAATCCCTAACCCCACAACTCTAACTAAACGTAACCCTTATTCTGTTTTTTTAACCCTCAAATCAGAATATGCTTCTATTCAATTTAATTCCCAATGGATCTACTTGTACAATAAATTAAATAAGCAACTTAAGTTCTACAGGGTTCACTACTTCGAATGTAAAAAAATAGTTACGTCGTGGCTAAAAGCACTCGATTATTTTATTAAAACGTGACACATAATGGCAACACATCACGTCTTTACACAAATAAAATATTAAACTGACCTATTTAAATATTTATTTATTTTATTTTATTTGTGTATTTATCTATATAACAGACAATTATTTAAGAGCTTATTATACCATAAGCTACAAACTTATGTACTCTATCATTTATTTTATATTTCTACAACATATTTTAACAAAAGTTATTTTCTAAGTCCAAGTCTATTCTTAGAAGTGCGGCCTCATCCTAATACAGGGTTTTAAAAGCTTAACGGGATGAGATCAATACCCTAAAATGTAAATGTGACTTTTGATATAAATAAATATTTTTTGATTTTTGAAATAAAGAAGACTTTTTTAAATTTTGAATTTAAATATTAACGGTTAATTTTTTTTTACTATTTCAGCAAGGACTACCTGCCTTCTGCTTTGGACTTCTATCAGACTTCCCTCCGCGATCCTGCGTTTTACCAGATCTACAATAAGATTATAGGTTTTATTATCCAATACAAACAGAATCTGCAGCCATACAGCCAGGACAGTCTTCACTTCATTGGCGTTAAAGTCAAGGATGTAGAAGTAAGCAAACTTTCAACTTTCTTCGACTATTACCGCTTTGATGCATCGAATGGAATTTTCTACAGCAACGAAGAACTGGTGGCCCCTAACAAAAAGTCCTTTATGATTGCTCAGCCGCGTCTCAACCATGATCCTTTCTCTCTGAAAATCATTGTTAAGTCTGACATCGAAGAACAAGCAACAGTCAAGGTCTTCTTGGGACCTAAATATGACCGAGCAGGTTATCCTATTGGATTGGAAGATAACTGGATGAATTTTGTTGAGTTGGATTGGTTCAATTTCAATTTGAAAAAGGGCGACAACATCATTGAACGTAGCTCCGAAGAATTCTTCAACTACAAGGATGACAGTTCATCCATTAGTGAGATTTACAAGTACTTGATAGAATCTAAATTGCCGGTTGACATGATGGATAACTACGAGAATCTTCCCAGAAGGCTCATGCTTCCTAGGGGTAAAAGCGCAGGATTTCCTCTGCAAATATTTGTAATGGTTTACCCAAGCCAGCCTCTTCCCAAGAACCTGGAGCAACTGAAGGAATTAATTTTGGATGATAAACCTTTTGGATATCCATTTGACCGCCCTGTCTCTTCCAAATTCTTCCAGCCTAATATGTACATGAAGGAGGTAATGGTTTACCACAAGAATGAGGAATACCCATGGATGCATGAGATGCAGATTGCCCACTGATTTAGAACGATAATATTAATTTAGATAAAACAGATCTATTACGAGTATGTATTAAATAAATTAAAACTATATATCATTAATGGTGTTTATTGTTAGCACCATTGCTCAAAGTTTAATTTTTCCTTTTCTTTTCCTAAAACACATATATTTCTTGTTTTAGTATTTATTAAACATTCTAATAAATAAACATATTTATCTTAACTTACCAAGGAAATTTCTATGAGATCTTATTAATTAATTAAATAGCTTTATAGACGAAATAAAAGTACTATAAAAAGTTTTTCAATAACCTCAGAGCTTGTGTGTCTTATGTTGTTTGATCTAGTAAACCTATAAGAAAATAGATGTTAAATAACAACATTTCATTAATTTAGTGTTTGTATCGTATTCAAAATAACTATAAGTAAATGGTTAATAATTTAACAATTAATATAGATGTGGCGAAAAATATCCAGTTCCATCAATAACTTCTTTTTTATGATAGACCGTAATGTTTAAGAATCTATAATTGGACGCATTATCCTTGAAAGCCTCTGCTTTTCGATGGAAAGGAAAACCGAACGGTTTACTGTCATGTTTAAACGATACTTTGTGATACAGGGACATGGAAGGTAAATAATTTTCACTAATTTCTGCATCATCATCAATCATAACAAATATTGTTAGGTTGAGTCCGTTTTCAAGTCCCTTGGGTATAACTAAATTTTTTGGAAATTTGTGAATATTGTAATGTTTCTCGATATTTTCAGTAACGACATCATAATCATCACTATTATAATTGGTAAATTTACTTGATGCATCCGGAGTCCAACTTATAAGATTTGATCCTTCATCAAGTTTATACGGGTAACAATCAAGTTCATAAAATCTAAAATGCAAATCTAAGCACACATCTACACTACACTGCGGTCCCAAAAACAGTCTGACTATAACAGATTTTTGTGACTTAGATTCAACAGTAAAATTCATTGTGAAAGGCATATAACTTAGTCTTCGCTGTCTAGCAAATATACTGACATCGTGATTGCGTGCGCCTCCAGCACTGTTTAGTGCTTTATACATATTGACTAAACAGTATTGATATGTTGTTGATATTCTTGAAATTGAAATGTCTGTAATATTGAGATCATCAGTTTCGTACTCCGTAAGGTCATAAGGCTCGGAATTATTTGTATATTCAGAAAAATAATCAAGACCCCTTTCCATCAAGAACCAATACACAGGATCCCTAAGTGTCGTTTGAGGGTGATGTAGTAAAGATGGTGTTGGGTTGTGCCTGGAACAATGATAAACTTTAATACGCCTATAAGATTTTAGTAACACTTATTGATACACTTGAAAGAACAGTAGATGTTAAAACAATATAAAAATAATAAAACACATATACAATTATTAAAAGAGGACAAACATAAAGCAAAGACCGTTCTTGTACAAAACATTGGACATACACGCATACTTGTGTACTTGTTAAAGACAAACATGATATAGAAAATACCCAGACCAATGCAAGAGATATATTAATTTAAAGATATTTCGGCTATACTTCGAAGTAGTAGCTGAAATATCTAAAATGAAACTTTATTGTCTTTCACATTTCTTCATATTTTTATAAAACTTTTAGCAAAATCTTGTTAATAAACAAGTTAATTAATCAATACTTCAGAGTTATAAAATTTTAAAATTTAGGTAAGGTATTTTCTACGAACTGACTATTTTTTTTATTATCAAAGTTTGACTTACTTATCGACGGGATAACCATTGCTTCCGTAACCAAATATAGACCTCATAAGTTTGGCAGATTTTATTCCATCAAGATTTGCGCGTATAAGTTTGGTCATTAAATCAATGTAGTTTTTGGGTGATACTTTGATTAACGTCCCGTTCTCCTGAAACAATATTTGTCCTATTTATTTTTGAAAACATGGAAATATAATTCCAATGTATGCTTATTCTATTTATCGAATTAAATTACATTCTAGTTGCCATTATATATCTTTTGATACGTACCATGATAACAAGACCTCTGTAAATACATTCCCTTATTGCAATGTCAATTGATTTTAAATGGGCAAGGTCATTTCGATTATTACCTAGTACAGATGATCTTGTTGGAAAAGCCATACCGTTTTCATAATATAAATAAGGATTGTAGTCAGCTTCACAATTTGCTTTCACCTGGGAATCTTTAGATCCTAGGTGTTCTTTTTCCAACCGATAACGAGCTAGTAATTGCTGATGGGTATAATAGTAGTGCTCGGCGTGCATTGGATTTACTTCATCTAGTTCCTCATTAGACATCCAAAATGGGTGCATAAGGTGTATCCCATAATAATAACTGTTTAATTCGATATCATCTTTAAAATAACTTATTTGTTCATCACAACCATTTAGGGGGACGTTCCAGCCGGAGTAGTTAGTATTTATTGCAAATTTATTATCTTCTATTTTCAAAATTTGGTGGTTTTTTTGGACACTTTCACTTATTCTACCGTGATTGTTTTTGAAGTAAAGCCCCTTAATGAAAGTTTCTCCATTTATGAAATAATTAGGCTTGAATACAAACGGTGGTAGAAATTTGTCCTCTGAGATATACGAACTACTGTATAAAGATGTCAAACGCTTAGCGTAATCAAACATGTCATCATTTACATGTAAGCGAGCCCAGTCTTTCAGTTTATCGTAATCGATTCTATTGTAGAGACGGGTATCTCTAAGAAGGCGGAATAAGGCGATTGCTGCGTTTCTCATGTCATCGTCATAAATATTAAATATTAAGCCCTTTTCAGTGACACCCTTTTCAACGAAGCTATACAATATTTGAAGTGTTCATTATCCTGGAAACATCAATAATTTAAAAGTACTAAACTGTAATACTAATACATTACATTTTGAAAATTATCCATTTTATTAGCAATTTATTCAAAAGAAGTGCGATGTACTCGTATACTAATTAATATTAGAAATTGTTGAAGTATATAAAATACTAACATAATATAATACTGTAATACTAATGACATAACATTTTAGAAAACTTCTACATTTTATTAGCAATTTATTCAAAAGAAGTGCGATGTATACTAATTAATACAAGAAATTATTCAAGTATATAAATAACATGTTGTGCCCTAAATTTTGCTGATAAAATAGTCTCTCTGGTTTGAAATGTTATCTATTTTTTTATATTCGTAAATTAATATATTTTCTAAATGGTTCTAAAACAATGTGATTGATATGTAAATAAAAAAAACAGATTTTGTCTTACCTTATCGTCAATATTAAGCATACTTGAGTACTTAATATCTTTATTGAATATTTGCGGTGAGTATCCAGATGGGATGATTTGTTTCAACAAATCATCATTCATCGCAAGGTCTATAAGGTATCAAAGACGTGAATTTTGGTATACCATACTTCAAAAACAGTAACGAATAGCATATAAGTTGGTATAATAAGTAAAATCTGTAAACATTACGTAGCTTGATAAAAATACTAAAAAATATAATAAAGCTGCGAAAAAAACCTCCATCATGCACAATTGCATGAAACTCGTCAGCTGGGGCTGCCAATACAGCCCCAAGAAAAAACAAACAAACCCACATTGTGTTCAAACCACTTTAACTCCCGTGATGATCAACTAACCACAACGACTAGTAAACATGGCTTATATGTAGATGGAACGTAGCTCTGTTTCTGCTTATCCAATTGAGATCCTGGAGTCGTTTTAAATGGGGATAACTGTGTACTTTCGCGTAGAAAAATTTTCGCACAAGTCTGACCAAAAGAGGCTGACTAAATTTATGCCGGTATTAATTGCCTCTGAGAAATCGTAACGCTTTTCTGTGAATTCTGGTGTTGCAAATAATTAAAGCGTAAGTGACACGTTTGTCCAAGTGACTCATATAGTTTCTCCTAAATTCCTAAACCTTTTCCGTAATAATGCATTTTGAAGGATTCATGAAGTTTTATGGATTCCAAAATAGGGGCACTTGAACTTATGTAAGTTTACGAGTGTTAATTAAAATATTTTCTTGAAAATGGTACATGTCCCAAGATATTTGAAATGTATTTTATATTTTTATTTGATTATTTTATTGATTTTACAAATTTGTTTTATACCTATTAAGTATTTTACCATTTCTAAATGTAAATGTGTTTTTATTATATGTGTAATAATGACTAAAATGCAATAAAAATAAAAGAAAATTTGTAAACACTTTTGAACTCGATTGTTCTGTAATCTCAGGAAGCAAAATGCAATTGGTCAATTTTCCAATTGCGACCCATGAAAGACGACTAATTTTGGCCGAGAGATGAGGAATGCTATGAATAATTCTACACAACACAAATAATATTTTAACAAGCTTATGTAACTTTGTAGGCACGGGATGTGCAACTCAAGCGTAGATTGTAATTTCCGCCTTACACCGAGATTGATGATGTTAATTTAATAATTAAATCAAATGAGACTAACATTGGAAATAAAATAAGGTTCCAGTAATTTAGCTAAGGGCTCTACATATGTACATATTGACATCACATTAGTCCTAATTCGGCTGTTTCAATCGAATCCCGCAAAAGTCTGATAAGTATACAATGGCATTTATTATTTTAAACCGCAACTGCCCTGCGCTTTTAGTTTTCTTGTCCAATCATGGAAATAGTCATATGTGTATATATAAAATATCTTTATATTTCTGATTCTGCAATAATAATTATTTGTAGGTCAATGTCTGAGTGTCAAAAAAACCACTGAATTAGTAGAGGTGATTTAGCAACTGCATATAAAACGAAAAACATTTTCCACCTTGGGAAGTGTCTTTCGCGCAAACTATTAAATTTATAAAATAATGATAATATAAACCTATTAGATATCTTTTTTTTTTGGGTTTCAGTTCAATGTCTGGCGAACCCCAAAATATATTATTATTTTTTCAAGTCTCTTGTCACAGAATACATATACTCACAAAATTTAAATAGTGTGATGCTTATAGTTTCGGAGAAAAGAGGATGTGACATACAGGCGGACGGACAGACAGACAGGCTTGACAAATCTATAAGGGTTCCGTTTTTGCCATTTGGCTACTGAACCCCAAAAATAGACTTGAATCTACAAATTAACTCCGCGGGGCGCGAGCTCCGTGATTGAACACCGGGAGTCCAGACACAATAGAAATTCTTTTGTGTTTGGCTGCTTTTGGAAAAATATGGTCTAATGGTGCTTCCATGAGTAGTCAAAAAGTCATGTAACTGTTTCGCATTCTTTGTGTCCATCTGAATGCTCAATAAACAACTTGTAAGCAGCTTTTTATAGCTATGGCAAAGTTCTGTGAACGTGTCTTACTAGATAAATTAAAAGTGCCCTAAAAATTTGGACTACTTATTTGGATATAGGTTTCTCACATTCCGAAAAAAGTTTTTGTTTTCAAAAGTATTAGATGTCTAAGCGATCCAGATGGACAACAATGATCTAATGATGGTGTGTGTACCTACCGTATAAACTTTAATGTGCTTGAGGTAAAAATCAGTTAATGAATCGTGTATCTTGATGAAAATTCCAACTTTTTTCATATACATACCAAAAAATATAGAAATGTATTTTTATTTTAAAAATATTGATGAAATGCAAGTAGTTGGCTGTTTAAAAAAAGAAACAATTCTGAAAGGGTGTACCTAATTACATGAAAATTGTAAGGCGCGAATAAATTTTTGTCGTATATTATGTCGTATAGTATTCTCTTTTTTCTGTCTTCAACCTAATGCAGTCTACTGCTGGACAAAACCCTCCCTCAATTATTAATCGATATGTAAATATTAGAGCGTCGGTGGCTCAGTGGTGTGGACTGTCGCCTTCCTACAGGGAGGGCTGGGGTTCAAATCCCGACACGTACCAATGTATTTTCGTACGTTATGTACGTTATCCGATGCTCTTACGGTGAAGGATAACATCGTGAGGAAACCTTCATGCACGCCTGCGAAGAGATTCGAAGGTTGTGTGTGAAGTCGTCTAATCCGCACTGGGCCCGCGTGGACGACTAAGGCCTAATCACCCTATACAGGTAGGCTCGTGCCCCTCGGTGGGGACGTTTAATGAGCTGATGATGATGATGTAAATATTAAAATAAATAAAAGTCAAAATTAAGAAAAGTTGCGTTTATTTAAGTTCATAAATAATTGAGACGTTAATACTTTTTTTCTAAAAATACTGTAATGCGTTATAAATATTAGCATAAATATGACTTACAAGGAATCCGTTATGGGTGAATTATTTTGAAAATAATTCATGGAAACGAACTCAAAGAGAACCCCGGCTTTGATATAAAATTTATTTTTAACAAATTGTTAATATTATTACAGGCGCCTATCTATAAGATAGATAAATAGAGTACAATATTTCCCTTTTACAATCATGCTAATACCGCATTATTATTATTTTTGTACTAATACTGAAGTTTTACAACTTCTAAAGTATATAAAATACAAAATTACATCTAAACACAATAATACTATAGTACTTTTGCTAATACACTTAATCACCAGTCATCATCTCCATGAATTCTGAAAAGAAAGATATTCATTTAATAAAATTATAATGAAAGAATACCATATTAGCTAAAGCACAGATAAATTAAATATATAACATATTAAAATAATTGAAAGGAAACATCATATTCGACATAACTTTAATAAAATATAAGAATAGTAATATAAAAAAATATGAACTAATTATTTATTTCATTAATGGACATTGTAATTTTTTTAAACTATTTCGTGGTGACTTTAATTGACTGTAAAGAATGCATAATATGCTATTTCATAAAGTTAGTTTCTTTATGAAAAGTCGTCAAAACATTGTTAACAAAATAATTTAAAACATAATATACTATAATAATTTATTTAATTTAATTATGTAAATATAAGAATTTTAAAAAATATATATGACGCAATTCAGCGACTAATAAGTCTAATAACCCTTCTTCGGCAGTCGGGTAAAAATACAAGATGTCAAAACATAAAAAATGTGCGCCCTATTGTATAATTTTATGACAAAGAGTAAAGCAATGTATAATGAATTCAATTTGTTTTTTGAAAACCTTTAAATAATTTCAAGAGTTTACTTACCATCGAAATCAACGGTGCCGGAGCCATCAGTGTCAATCTCAGCGATGATGCCATCGAGATCAGCGTTGCTTAGTTTGTCATCAAGGGCAGCCAGGATCTCTTTGAGGGTTGAAGTGGTGATATAACCGTTGCCTTCACGGTCGTATAATCTGAAATGAGAAAAAGTTAAGTTAAATGTAGTACGCAAAATTCTAAGCTGAACAATAGTTTCGGATTTTGCGATAATTGACGTCACATTTAGTACCATAATATTATAAAATTCACACACGAAGATAAACCAGGGAATTAATATATAGCAAAAACATCGCTCTAATTGCAGAAAATTACTGATACAAATACAAATGTCCATGGGCGGCGGTGACACTTTCCATCAAGTGAGCCGCATGCTCGTTTGCCTCTCCCTATATTATAAAAAAAAAGTGGTGTCGTTACTATTATTACAGCCTAATATTTTCATTGTTAAACCAAGGTCTCCCTTAATAAGTTTCACCCAAATCGATCCCTAGAAATCGACATCCATCGGCTCCCCACCACCTTATTTAAGTCATTAGACCATTTTGGTTTAGCCTATAAATACACGTAAGCGTTACTCGTGGACGAATACGTACGTTGTGTTGAACTTGTTTAATGCAAACACTAGACAAAAGGTTATCTATTACATATAAGTAAAATTAATATATATACGGAATACACAACAAAATGTCATTTTTTAAAAATGTTATCTGTTTGTTCCGAATAATTTTTGAAACGGCTGGACAGGACTATTTTAACAGGTAGCTGATGTCATAAAAGAAAAACCTAGGCTACTTTTAACGAAAGAAAACCTCTTAAATAAAGCTATTGAAGGTT
The DNA here is from genome assembly GCA_019425675.1 of Leucinodes orbonalis. Lineage (NCBI taxonomy): Eukaryota > Metazoa > Arthropoda > Insecta > Lepidoptera > Crambidae > Leucinodes > Leucinodes orbonalis. Next base: position 87,594 of record PQWD01013929.1, on the reverse strand, counting down.
ATGTTTTACTGCGGAAGAATATCTTAAGCCGTAGGTAACGCCGCGGGGGACAGCTAGTAAAATACATACATATACATTGACAGGAGAGTCACACACATAACTGTTGTACAGGTAATTAGATAATTAGAATCAAAGTTTTGAGTACGAGAGACTAGAGCCTGAGTAAGTTTTCATGAAGAACCTTTAGCATAGGTCTCCAGCGCCTATCTATACCCGCGTGTGAAATTTTGTACATAAAATTTGCTTTGACAAAAAGATAAATAAATAATATAATTATAAAATAAGTTTACAGTTTCACTGGCTAGGTGGTGAGCGCAGATGACTCTCGGTCCAATCTTTAAATCCAGATAATTTCTGACTTTAAAGTTTATCAACTTGACAATTAGTTTTTTTCGGTATAAGATCAATATAAACTAACCTGAAAGCCTCTTTCAGTTCCTGTTGCATGGCTTCGGCATCCTCCTCTTCCAAGAAGTGGGAGGCAATGTTGCAGAATCCGTCAAAGTTAATTTTGCCGGAACCTGTAATAAAAACAATATAATTCTTAGAAACAAACTCTTTTTGAACTCAGTCTTAGAAGCCCGATGTTAAAGTGTCCTTAAATTTAACTTGTCTTAAAGGTAAATAAAGTATCATTTTTATTTTGATAATATGCTCATTTTATTTTAGATTCCTCAGACACAAACGCAAAATTGAATCGGAAGAAATGTGTCATCTCAACATTGAGCTTTCCAAATAAATATAGAACTATAATAAACCTTGGCATTCCCTTAGCCGAAGAATATTTGTTCCTTTCAACCGAACCATAGTAAATAGCCGAATCAAGGCAACTTACGAAGAATGCTCTTAGTAGATACACATGCTGGTACAAAAATAGCATCATCGGTATCACTGTGTCGCTTAAAAATATTCCTGAATATTTGGAAAGAGGTGTCTTAGCGGAGCACGTGTAAACTTTACTACTTGTACCAGTAAATTGTTTAAGAAATCTTTACACAGAATCTTGAAATGATCTATGTACACTGCAAATTCTGTATGCGCGTAATAAACACACATTCTTGCTAAACAGTCAATGTATTAGGTGTATAGATGATATTCAATTCAAACTCTTAGCTTTACGTTTAACTAGTTTACCAGTAACGTAATGATTGATGTTTCTGCCATCTTCCAGTACGAATAATGATTTGCGGTCTATATTTTGAAAGTAGTCATTCATATAAAATATAAAATAATTTGGTGTTGTAAATTTAGATTTTCTGCATTAATATACCTTATAAATATGTCCTGGCAGAATATTGAGCACTAGTATTTTTTAAATAATTAAGCAATACTTATTGATTTGAACTTTTTAGATCTTGCTACGAACTTCAGTAACTGTTATATTATGTTAAGGTCACAAAGTTCACTACTTCCAACTTAATCATACAACAATATATACAAATTCAGACTGAGTGGTCGGGTTACCATGATTGTGAAGTGGAGTTTTTCCTTTTTGAATTATTAATAATTCATTCTATGTCTGTGTCTATAGTTACCATACAATCATCCTTAATCAAAACCAAAGATATTTTAAAGTAAAGCTAGTTTATTTAACATGCACTGAATCTGAGTGGATCCAGGTATTAGTCCAAATTGCTAAGAGACGCCTAGGAATCCTTTATGTGATGTGACTCATGAGTGACATCTAAAAAAGATAAATTGACTTGAGTTATAAAATCTTACCTTCTGGGTCATTTTCGCCGATCAGGGCTTGAAGTTCCGAGTCATCGAAGAGCTGGCCCATCGTGTTGAGGATGGTGGAGATCTTCAAGACGTCGATGTAGCCCGACTTGGTGGTGTCGAACATCTGAAAGGCTTTGCGAAGCATCGCCATCTTTTGCTCGTCATCAGAATCCTGAGGATAGTTAGAAGTGTCAGCAAAAGACTAATCAAGTATGGGCTATGACTAATATGTATATATGACTAAGACTAATAATTTTATTTATGTTTGAATGTGTTTGCAGTGAATTTTGAACTTTGTGTTTTAATTATATTTTATTATTTCACTTGAAATTTTATGTTATATTGTTTCTTTATTTGGTCAAGTTAGAAATTCTAAAAGAAACCAAAAGTTTCTTTGTTTTTCATAGTTTGGCTTTATGTTTTTTAAATTTAATTATATTTGTTTACATATCAAAATATTTTTTCAAATTAAAATAATATTATGCTACAAAAAAATATTAAGTCTTCTTCCATATCACTTATATGTCAAAATGTATAATCTCATTATCCACTTCCTTTTATCACTTCACAGTAACTTCATCACTTGAACTTGCGATCCTCACCATTTTAGTTGTGTAGGGTTGGCAGATGTAACAAGAACTGAACCGGAGTGCGAGTGTTGTTACACTGGATTTCACGTTGGCATAGCACCCTTATTTATAGAGCATTCCCCTCGAGACGTGAGAATACAAAAATAAGTGAAACAATCTTTCTCTATCTTGCCTACGATTTCCGTCGACGGTTTGTCGTCAAAGTCCGTCGGCAGATGATGGAAATGGCTTGGCATAAACTTTAGGGCATATATTTACGGGAACCTGCCGACCGATTTATATGTGCAAATATTTAGTACTTCAACACACCGTTAATAAAGCCCCTGGCAGAATAAGTATGTAAATTAACGTGATATAGTTACTACGTAGTTGTAAATTACAGCTTGTTAAAATATTGAGCTATTACTGTAATATGTCTCCAGATTATTTTGAGTAGGAGCCCAGAATAATTGAATTCTCAAAACTAACATTTCTATTTAAATTTTTAAGATATTTATTTCACCGTGTAAGGCCATTTTGACGTTCATAAAACAAATACAAATATACTCTGTTAAAACTTGCAATACATATCTATAATATACAAAATTTATAAACTTTAGTTAGCAAGCGTGCTTGTATTTTGTTGTAGAAAGTATAAAGCTTTGATCTTTATTACTGCCACTTATCCAATTAAACGCCATTAATGTTCTGGCACGTACAGCGAAAATTTAAACAACATCAATTTATGCGGTCTTTATATACCAATATATTAAGTGTATTAAATCACGGTGATGTCAAAAAATTACAAAAATGAAAATAATCTAAAATCAAAGAAAATTTAGCCTATCCATATCGGGTGTAAAGGCATTAGTCGTCAACACGGGCCTAGTGCGGATTGGCCGACTCCACGCACAACCTTGAATTTCTTCTTAGGCGTACGCAGGTTTCCTCGTGATGTTTTGATGATTTTTCCTTCATCGTAAGAACGTCGGCTAAACATTACTAAGATAAATTACTATGCAAATACTAATGCTTTAAAATTACCTTTTATAGTAAAGTTTTATAAATAATTTTGAAAAGATGGTCAAGATTTTTATTTATAAATATTAAATATGAATTAAAAGAATTTGTTATATGAAATACGTTGCAGTTGCAGTACAAATGTTGAACATTTGCATTTGGTCTCAACATGAAGCAGTGAAACGGCGAAATCCAAATGACATGAAACGGAATCTCTCCAAATGTCCAGCGAAACGAGTTCCAGAATCGTTCGCATATTAAGCCCTCCTGAATTAGGAACAGGAAATTCCTTTGAAGCAGCCGCCGGATTCACAACAATCCAATGAAAATATTGCGCGTAGGCATGTCACGGCCAGACGCCATCAACAGTTCTGTTTGTTGTCTCACATACACCGTAAAAGCATTCTAAACATAATTAAAAAGCATTGCTCTGTTTACATTTGCATACCTACATTACGTTCATAATGTTGCTGTTTTTAGTTTAGTTGATTCCTTGTGTTTATAATTATAAATAACGTAACGTTTAATATTTGTAATGTAAAAGACATACAATTTAGAATTACAACTAAAAGCATAGTACAAATATAATATTTTATTATTATAATATATTTCTTTATAAATATGGAACACAGAGCAGCATTGTAACACACACGATCATAGCAACGTCTTCTTATAATTCCAAGTTTCATTTTAAATGAAAAAACAATGTCAAAAGGAGATAGCAAACATTTCAAGCCCTCTTTAATTGGACATGAGTTAAGAAGCAACGTAAACAGTATCAGCAGATTTACAGAAAGCGTCATCGATTGGCGACCACTGGCGCGTGAAACGGGTTATACGCAGCGCCCGCTCAGATATAGAATGTCGGTGATCGGCTATAATTTTTGTGTTCCCGCGAATGCCACAATGAGTGAAACGTCTGAGCCGAGCTTCATCGCTTGACGGCCACGTGTGGTACCATGCTATCATGGAATTAGGTCATGTTTAATTTAACCACTTTGAATAGACAGGAGTTACCTGTTATATTGAAGTTTTATTGTGGGTATTCAATTAATATGGTAAAACTTAACCTTAAGTTTCTTGAATTTATAAGCTTTTCAATAGAATTCTATTTGGGGAATGGCTACAATAGCGACCACCCAACTGTGTAGTCGCTGGGCTACAACCACATTTTGGACGTTGTCGTTGAATTAAAAATTCTTTTAATTTAAATGTAAAATTTTTAAATCCATAAAATAAATTGTTGCAACTGATAACAATACTTGAGTTTGTAGGTATCGCAAAAATTTAACACTATTTTCGTTTTTGCTATTCCAATTTAAAGCATAATACTAATGAAGACTGTTGAAAACTTAAACATGTATTAAATATTCGACTTGTAATTGACAAAACATTCATGATTGTCAAGCATTTTGGTATTTCTAAATGTTGACTAATTTCGTTCCACCTTAATGACTATAAATGCAAGATTATTGACAAACTATGAGATCACAAAAACTATTAGGCGGAGTGTGAGCTTCCACTTCGATGAAGGACGTTTTTGTTTTGTTATTTATAATGACATACTTGATTTATGATAAATTGAAGTAAAACAATAATATTTTCGGTGAGTGCAAATGTTGAAAATTATGGCTAATGTTAAGTACTATTTCAATTCGTCAAAAGATAAAAAATTTACTGCCGTCTCCCTCGGTGCCCTATTACAATCCTAAAATACAAATTCCAGTAGTTACAACTCGAATCGACTGAAGTTGATTAAATTTATTCGTCGATCCGTGACTGACAGCCTGGGATTTACTGCAACTCGGAATTCCTCGATCAAAATAATTGGCCATCACAGCCAAAAGCAATGTTTGTGGTTTTTGAAACACTAGTACCATGCTTTGAATCATCGCTGTCAATGAAGTGGAAATATAACTTCATTTTGGCACGGAACTACCGATTTTCCTTGCAGAATCCACAAGTGATATCTGGACGCCAAATGCACCTAAATGAATCTTTAAATAGGACATTAGTTATTAATGTGTTAAGCGCAAGTAGACGTGAAGTTCCTATTTACGTTTTTGTCATTGAATTTGTTATGATGTGAAGAAACAATTTTAGTAAGAAACGTATTTAAAAAAAAATGCGGAAATGTTATAATGCAATTCAAACTTGTTATGATTGAAAATTTCTAATGCATTATGAAGCAACTTAACGCTTAAGAAGCTTTACAAAACCTTGTAATCAACTGTAAAAATATTTCTATTTGTATTCTCTAGCCGTTGTCACACTAGTGACCGATGGTTTTTAAATTTTCTGAGATGAAAATAGGGAAAGCGTAGCGTTTGTTGTTGAATTTTTGGAACTACTCCAGAAATAATGATAGAAACACGCTTGAAGAGTAATAATGTGCATTGGTTTCCGTGGTCTTAACCACATCTGTTTTTATAGCTGTTTGTAATGTGACACTAATCCATTCATTATTATACATACGATGACCCATCTGGTGTAATGGGAGACGTCGTCTTTTACACCAAGGTTTCCGGGTTAAATCCCCGGGTTGTACACACATTTGTGTGCATGAATATGTATGTTTGTATTAGTCTGGGTGTGTTCTATGTATAATATGTATGTATTTACAAAAAAAATATATGTAAGTATGATTATCCACAGTAAAGTATCCAGTCCATATTACAGGCTTACGCTTAGTTTGGGGCTAAATGGCGCTGTGTGAATGTCAGTGGATATTTATTATTTACTAGCAAACCCGGCGAACTCCGTTTCGCTCCAGATGGCTTCGTTTAATATAACATTTCGTTTGGTGATCAAAAGATGCCATCTACTTAAAATATTGGTTTGTAGTACATGCTATGTATCAGGGATGGCGCTGTATGTGAAAAAAGATTTTCCCGCTTTTCTGTTGAAAATTTTCCTGAATTTTATTTGCTATAAACCTCACGGAGCCCAAGACCTTTCCAACGAGTGCAACGAATGGAAATCGGTTCGTGCGTTCTGGAGTTAAAGCGTCAGGAAGGAAAACCCGACTTATTTTTATAAGTAGATTTATATTTTTGTATACATTATTAAAAAGTATTTTTCCATTAGTTATTTTATTTCCACAATTTAATTCCCTATTAAGAAAGATACCTCAACATTAACCTTGATCTTGTATATAATTGTCATTAAGGTACGTGTTAAATAAAATTAGGGGAAAACTTTTGAAACGTATTTATTATTGGATTTTTTTTAAATGTAACAATTCACAATAAAAAATCCTCCATAAATATTATGCATGATATATTCTTATTATCATTCATACACTTTAATTTCTTCCTCATCATACTGTATAGGGTTAAACAAAAATCATATACGGTAACACGTTTTTTCGGTTTTAAGGTTTCCGTTGTAACAATAGGATTGATAATGGTACATCAAAGAGGTTTTCAGAATCAGTTTCATCTTTACTTGTTTTTGGTTGTTTACTTTCAGTTATACTAGACGGAATTAAGTTATTTGTAATTTCTTTTTTTACTGTGGATTTTTATCCACAATGAAACTTTTATTTGATTTATTATCTGCTATATTTTACTAACTACTTTACACCTGTAGTATCTATATTTTTTGTTGAATCTTTCATAGCTTCGGCGATTTCATTTACAGAAGTATTACTTTCCTTATATTTTTTTCCAGTTGAATTTAATACACTTTCATTGTTTAGTTTTGTTTCATCGTCATCTATTTCTTTGATCATATTTTGAAATCCTCTTCCTTGTTCTTTTTCAAAATTTCTGCCAATTGAAATAGTTGCGTCATTATCAACTCTACTACACTGAATTCCAAGAGAACTGCACTCAAATTTATTTATTTTTGATTGGGAGTATACGTTTTGACTTTTTTTCAAATTATTTTTATTAATCCATAAATTGTCTAAAGTAGCTATGTCATTTGATAAATCATTATTTTTTACCATATGCTCTTCTGCAATTGATGACAAATAATCTTCGTTGTTCATATTATTTCGTTTGGACTCTTGTCCCCCTTTTTTTGCGAGATACTTTTCACGTTTTTGTTCTCTTTTATTTGTATAGTATTCAGTCTTTTGTTCTCTTTTAGCAGCATATTCTTCTTTTTTTTGTTGTCTTTTAGCTGCATACTTTTCTCCTTTCTTAGCATTAAAATTGTCTTTTTTTGTATTTCCAGAATTCTCTATTTTTTGTGGTAACAAAATATCGACTTCCGACACATTACCTTTAAATGTATCCTCATAATTTATGTTTTCAATGGAAGCAAGTTCTTTTAATGTTGACGGGTATCCTTGAATTTTATCCTGAGGAAATTGACCGCTGGAATCGATTTGAACACTTTTTGTTTCTACGAATTCAGGACCTTTACCCAATAAATTATGCACAGGCATCATGTTTGATCTTAGGTTGACATCAACAATCGCATCAGCTTGTTTAATATCCCGTTCTGTCATATTTACCGTTTCGGTTGTTTGGTATGTATTATAGGGTATTTGGGATTTTAGCTGCATATCCATCTCCATTTCTGTATTGATTTTTTTAGCAGCATAGTCAGTAATTTCAGGTTTTTATATGTAAAGTCAGGTCTAGCGCCTAAAACTCCATGTACCAGAAGTGAATCGTCATATAATCCTTCTTCTATTTCAAATTCTTGAGGAATATTGTTAAAATCTGCCTGGGTTGTATCATAAGATATCAGAGTTCCATTGCTTTTGATTTGGTCCAAAACCAGGACCGGGTCTGCCACCAGGGCCGGGTCTCCACCATTTGCATGTGCATTAGAAGCTTCATTTTTGTGCGTTATTTTTATTTGTTTCAACGAATTGGGTAAACTAAATAATTGTCTTATTTATAGGTAAATCAAGTGGATATGCAGGTGATAAAATAGCAGTATTCAGTTCCATACTAGCACAGCTGATCCACCTGGAGTACCCTTAGTAAATGGAGCTACAAATACAAAGACTTCAAGAGGCAGACCTTCAGGTAAGCCTTTGGTAAAATTAATCTTGAAGGATATCCAATTTGTGATTCAACAGTCATCAATGGTAGAGCATCTAGTCCGAATTCAGCATCCTCTACCTTTTTGCGCAATGTTCTTAATGATATAAAATCATTGGAAAAATTTGTCATATCCTCTGATGACTAGATATAACATTGTAACCTCTTTTAAGGTTTACCTCAAATGAATCTAATAACAAAGAGGTGTTTCTTTAAAGCTAATTCTCCAGGCATCATTTTAGGTCCAATAAATATTTTAACGAGACCTTTTTTTGTCACAAGTGAAGAAATATTTAGTTTCGTAATAAAAGGTTTATGACATAAGCGGGTCTGTGATATTTTAACTTGGAATGTTGTATTAGCGTTACTTGTTTTTAATGAATCTGTGACATCGAATTGGAACTTTTCAAAACTTGTCATCATTTTTAGTTTCTATATTTAAAACTTCAACTCCTGGGAAATACAATTCGTGTCTAGAATAGCTCGGAAGAACACTAAGAGCATTATATATGCTACTATTTTTTTATTCAATTTCCAGAATATGGGATCCGCATTGTTGTCATATAATGATCCAGTACTGAATAATAATGAAATAAAACCATGTTTCAATAAAGCTTTGACATGATAACAAATCACAATCAAACTACGATAGAGGTAGTTAAAATACGTATTTCAATAGAAGTGAAAATTTACTGTTAGTCGATGCTTTGCTACACCTATATAACTTTCTACTTTGCGTTTCATAACTCTTCTCAGCTGTTATTAAGATTTCTATAAGATGACCTAGTATTTGAGATTTGCTATGTCCAGCTTGCCTAAACATAAACAATAAATTTAATATACTGTTTCGACTCTTAAAATGTGGAAATGACGTGTTAATCAAAGATGATTACCAATGAGATACAACTGTTGACAAATTACTTTCAATAGTTTTCAAAAAGGATATGTCTTCGTTATCGCTTAAAAATGAGCTTGTTTATGATCAAACTCATTATTCGAATAAATCAACATTGGGTCGTAAGCATTGACTGTAGATTCCCAATCCAATACACTCAGCTCTGACATGCCATGAGAATATCTTTTCTAAGTCATATCTGGCTGCAAACTGTCTCATCATCATGACATTCGTTCTCCAAATGATTCATTCATCGCATTAGGTGTATTTAACCAAGGGGCGTTTCTTAACTTTCTTATGAATAATATGCGTTTAACCCGATATCTTCACGAAAGTATGCTAATTGGAATCTTCTTCATATCATCAAATTCAGATGTATAGTTAGTGTCTAATATGTACGCATTACCTTCAACTCGAACATCAGCTGAAGGTTTGACGTCTTCTCCAGTCAAAAGATAGGATGCTCTTACTACTACGTTTTTATTAACAAATAGTTTGGCAATAATTCGTATGGAGCTGGTATTGATACCTTGGCTGTGTCTTTTTGTTTACAATAGCTAAGTAATAGCATCGACAAACAACCCGCAATTAATTGTTTGGCGTGCCCATGCCGCTGCTTTTAGAATGTATCAAAAGTTGGCATTATACAAAAGTTCATATAGGCTTTAAGTTCATTTACATGAGCAATATTGTATTCACTAAATATTTCTTTTTGGTAGGAAACCCTTATTTGTTCTTATATTAGATTTTCGATAACATCACTTTTCTGTAAAGATATCATTAAGAAATTAAGTAGGAGTTTTATAGTTTCAATACCTAATGATACAAAAGAACAATATAATTAGCTTACCACATATTCTCCGTTTAATGTATCCAGAGTAAATTCTTTAGCAACTGAAGTACCATAGCATTTGTGCTGTCTTCGCAGACATTATCAAAAAGTGGAAGTAGCAATTTTTGGATATGTACCCATCCTAAAGGTGCTGAAATAATGATATTAAGTTAATTAAAACGGACTCTACATTATCTGAATTTTCATGGGTTTTGCAATGATAAATGATAAGAAAGGTCTATAGCATTTTATCTTATTCTATAAAAACATAATGTATATAAATTTCTAAGGTTTGTTTCATAATTAGCTCATCAACGTTCCATCGAGGGGCACCAGCTGACTCGTATAGGGTGTATAGGCTTTAGTCGTCCATGCGGACCAATGCGGATTTGCCGACTTCACGCCTTGAATCTCTTAGTAGGCGTGCAGGTTTCCTCACGATGTTTTCTTAACTAAGAGTAAAGTAAGAGCATCGGATAAACGTACATATAATTTCAAAACTTCGCAATAGATTGGTACGTGGGGGATTTGGACCAGCACCCTCCAGATCAGAAGAACAGTCTACACCACTGAACCACCGACGTTCGAAGTTTTTTTTATTGAATGTTAAAAAATATTTCACTTAGCACATAATTAATTAATTACATATTGAAAAATACGGATAATTTTCTCCCAATATAAGTTACGAGCATAATATAGTACATAGAAAGTTTGTCCTGATGGTAATGGATAAAATAATATGTATAGAATATTATTCAAAGTAAAACCTCGTATACATTGATATTAAAAAGGGAAATAATAATGTAACTAACCAGACCTAAATTAATTTCGTTTACTATTCTAATATCGTCTTCTGGTACATCAAAACTCAATTACTGATAAAACATGATAAATGATTTTGTGTATCAAAATGAGTTATGAATGTATACATCGCTAAAACGCTTTTTACTGTCCTTAATACCACTTTACCACACCAATTTAAATTAACCACTATAAAGTTAACAAAAAGTTTATTTTCCTAATTAAAATTTACTTACCGATTCTTGGTTGCGTAGATACATCTGTAGTGGGCACTTTAATCAAATATGCAGTACCCACCCCACTAAACTTAAAAGAATAATGTTAACCCTTCATTTTTGCTCAAACACTGTATCGAAAAACTTTAGAAGCATATATAGTTCCTTTTCTAAAAGTTCATAGACATTAAATTCTTCTAAAAGTGATAGTATAGGTGAATGCACGTTATTGATGTAATGACATAAGGATTATTGGGTTAGTACACTTATGCAAAAATGTGTTATACACAAATTATCATCAAAACAAACAATTCAGTTGTAACATACCAACCAAATTGCATGATTAGTTTATCTTAAGAATGTATACATATATCGCCTGAATCTTTGCATTTCTTGTAAACTTCTGAGGTTATGGGATTACATAGAATTAATATAATTATAATGATGCATTTTAAATAAGGTATTGTGTAAGAATATCATTTGCTTGCACAAATGATATAGTTGTAATACACTATATGACATGTTTAGGGTTCTTTTTTACTGACTATCTTTTCTGATCATTATGCTCAGAGCCCAATTGCATTGTGTCTCAATATAGTTTTGCACTCATTAGTTCTGTGTAGATTTAAATTAGTAATTTCATTAGACAAATCATTCTACTATTTATAAAATATAATAACCATTTTAATCCATTAGCATAGAAGTTGTAGCGACATACCGAATTCACTCTTTACATGTGTCGTAATGTCAAGTAGAGAAAGCGTCGGTGGCTCAATGGTGTGGTGCGCCTCCTACCGGGGGCTTGGTGTTATTCCGACACGTACCAATGTGTTTCCGAATTTTCGAAAATATATGTACGTTATCCGACGCTCTTATGGTGAAGGAAAACATCATGAGGAAACCTGCGCACGCCTGCAAAGAAATTCAAAGGTTGTGCGTGAAGTCGTCCTAACCGCATTGGGCCCGCGTGGACGACTAAGGCCTAATCACACTATGCGGGTGTTTAATTTATAATTTCTTAAAATTTGACTCCGCACAGTTTGGCAGCTGTCTCTATCATCGTTTTAACATTAATGATGTTCCGTTGTTTGTTTACGTCTACTGTATAGCTTATTTTAGAGTAAAACATCAATGTTTGATGCATTAGATCATCCATAACACTGTTTTCTTTGACCCAAATGAACTTTACCTGATCGTCGTTTATTCTTCCGGTTCATAATAGACTTGTACTATTATACGTCGCACAATACCAGCGTGGTAGGTTAAAGCAAATACCCTTCATCGATGGCCGATACATTAATAATAATCTATATAGTAACTTGTCTTTTTCGTCTTCTTAGTGTATCGATAGCAATAACACTTGTCTGACCTATGGCGTATGTGTTATTTTAGCTCAGTTTTTATTTACTATTCGTAGAAGTTGGTTTGATTTATAAGGAATCTCTGAGGTTTGGTTCCATATTATTATAAACATAAATATCCACCAATATTTATACAGGTGTATCTGGCTCCTATTCAAGCATGGAGCTTGTCAGAGGGTAGTTTAGATGACAACTAATGATTAACATATATTAAAAGTTTGTCAGCACATACATCTTTATTTATAAATACTATTCACGTATGTATTCTTCAGACATTCAACCGGCATTTTTCTACCGTGAAAGATTATTTCTACTTTCTCATAAAAGCAATCGATTATGAAATTATTCATATTTCAACTGGAAACGATGAAGTTTGACGAAGAACAAGCAACTCTCTGCCTTCTGCACAGAGAGTTTTTGTTAGAATTTTGTCGAAAACAATAATTTGTGTTTATTCTAGGTGGAATGATCACTAAGTCATGTTTTTTATCTTTTGGATCCGGCTACTATTTCATATGATTAATTGTTAATACACCCACCAATTCTGGCTGGGCTGGGTTGTTTCGTTTCCACTTGTTCTATATATTAGTTTGACGGTAGTACCAGTGAGACTTTTTTTCTCATCAGTCCTACGATTTCACAAATTAAGGAATAGTAGGACAAGTGCAACCGTTTTTCCAACTTCTTCTACCTGATATTTACGGTAAAACTTTTGGGAGTCTCACAAGTACTACGTTATAATACGTTCCTGAATATAAGAACAAGTGAAATTTAACTCATGACCACGCTGTGTGGCATAGCCCGTACCCTTCAGTAGTGCGCTATATAGGCAGGTAGAGTGAAATATAAACCAGCATAAAAAAATAAAACTAAGAATTAATATTAAAAACCCGAAATAGAGAATTCTGCCGTTTGTACTAAGCATTAAGATAGCAACTATCTCCAAGTAGGTAAGTTATTATTTTGAAGTTCACTTTGACTGAGACATTCAGGGTCATGTCGATAAAACTTATCAAAACATTTTTGTTTATTTACTTACAAAATGATATTATTTTGACCTGAAGTATAAGCGATTAGTGGAACAATAACAGAGGTGAAAATAATATAAGCAGTTTTATAAACAATAAATTGTTTACTTTATTACGCACGTATTAGGTAATTAAAGAAAAATCAACCAATTGCGAAAACGTTTACGTTATAAAATTGTTTTTAAATTGTAAAATTGCATGGATATCCATCAATTATTTAGTCCCATATCTTGCTTAATTTTTTTTATATTTTATCCTATTAAATAAACTTTTTATTTCTATGTTTCACTTATCTCTCAAAAGAATAGATTTTACACATTTTAATGATCAGACCATCACTTAGATATCTACTAGCTTAACTTGAGACTAAATTGCAGCTGGATGGATGTTGAATACTTATTTACTACTCCTCTAGCCATACAACGTTTACGGATGGACTAAGACCACCCCGATGTATAGAGATTTTTAGAAAGATTGGGGACGAAAGTGGATCGGAATGTGGGATAGAAATGAAAGTCACCATGGGCAGGTTAGGCAGCTTTGGTCACTTCGTTAAATAAAATATCCTTTATTATTATTTTGTAGTCTCTGTTAGGAGTTCACGGTTCATAGACCGGTCCTTTGAAGCTTGCGTGGGGACATTGGTCCAACACGTAGAGGCTTTGTGAGACAGAATAATGAGTTGTGATGTGTACACCGAGCGGCCGCTCGCTCTGCCTGCACTATGGAAGTACACACAGCGAGCACCCGCTTGGTGCAAGGACTATTGCAAATATGGAAAGAAAAATAAATTAGGGCTATGGATAGGGTAATTGCTGGTCTAGTTTCTGGGCTTTTGTTGAGACAGCGGGGCGCCTGCCAAATCAAATGTCTCAATCTTGAAAATTAAGACAGACGGTGACTTGCCACCCGCTAGATGGGCATCCACTATGCGGCGTAATGCCTGGGACGCAACACCGGCGCAGGTGGCTAGGGGTGTCGAGAGGTGTACACCGCTTTCTGCGCAGACAAACTGCACCAACTCGCGACTTATGCATCTTTTACTTCCACCCCTCAAGCATGTAGCTCTTGCAACCCCACTCTGGACAGCCAATGAAGGCAAGCCAGAGGTGAGAGTCCCGACCTTGACTCCGGGAGCCGGGGACGGTCAGTGTGCACTCTCGGGGGCCGTCGGGTCCGTGGTGTCGCTACGCACCAACAGCTCGCCACAAGCTGCCCTGCGGTGACTGACTGCGCTGGTGAAACTCACCAGCGGGCGATGGGGTCGTCACGTCCCTACGCGCTTATTATTATTATTATTATTATTTGATATTTTGATACAAACATTACATAACACACGGGGTAACAAATTTAAATTGTAAGAGACTATCGTCTGAGCTAGGCAGAACATGAATTACAGAACACATTACCTCTCTTCACCAGTCGTGGCAAAAATACTATGTTTTTTATACGTAAAGAGACATTATATCCACTCAATCATTATGACACATTGTAGAGAAATAATGTAGATAATTATAAGTAATTTTAAAAAGATTGTGTGAAAGCGCATTTGTTCGTTGTGGTATATCTTCTTTTTTTCATTTGTGAACCACAATCATAATTAACAATTAAATATCCACCATAACAAACACAGCGCCATTAACTCTAAACCCAATGAGATCATGTATAAAGTTGTCCGCCGTCTAGTCCTTTTACTGGGTCCAGAATCTTACGGGACCCTTTTCTTTCAGACTTTAGAAGTTTCTTATTGTGGTTCAGAGTAAGTACCTCTTCTTCAGCTTTAACGCTTAACAGCCGTAAATTACAATAATTTTGTAGATGCGTAGTTTCGTGATATTGCTTAGAAAACAATTTATATTGGAAAAACTGGTAGGAAGGAATGTAAAGTTCTGAAATAATGGGTTTCAAGAATAATATAAGAAATTTCAATCTGTACTTAAAAACAAAATTATGATTTTATAACGTAAATTTTCTAGCTTTTTCCTTAAGTTGTTTAAATCAGTACTATTAAATGATTCTTTAAGTTTAAACAACATTTATTGATACATTAAATCTTAGTGTTACAATATGAATGTTTCCCGCGTACAAAGCTTATGTCAAGAGAGAGATATTAGTGACGTGACATCACTCTTCAATTGCTTAGGGATGGGTAGCGTTGGTCGTTTCTTTTCCGTCTAACAGTACTAACCTAAGTTTACAGTCATAATTTTATAGCTTACAATGTATAAGTTAGTTATTTCCGCGGGCAATCTTACATATATCAGCTATTCAATACCTAAGACTTTTATGTTTAATCAAGTCAAAATTCAAATAAATCAAACTCAAACTCAAGCTCAAAAATGTTTTATTCAAATAAATCATTACATGACACTTTTGAATCAGTTGTCAAGAAGTTATTTTTAATGAATCTACCACCGGTTCGGGAGGTTGTTATCTATCGAGAAGATACCGGCAAGAAACTCGTGTAGTTACTCTTTTCAAAAAATGGGGTTTACAATGTTCTCATTTCGAGTCAAAATTTATATAATACTATTGGTTTTTACATAGCTGTAACATGTCTAATTTATATAATCTATATTATTCCTAAATCTCGCAATTCCTCAACTTGATTGATTGATGATTAATTTATCCATTATTTAGCGTTTTTTATTTGTAAAAACCTAAAATATCGGCGCACCACAATAATATTTTTAAAATAAGTTTATTTTTAGTTTTATTTTTTATCATCTGAAGTACCTATATTTTTAAATTTAGTTTCTGAGGTGTATTACCTCTACTATTACTCTTCATAATTATGATGTGCCTCCCCCATTTCTGCACCAGATAAATCGGTCCTCCACTTTACTCTTTCGCAAGTCGTCGATCTATTGGGATGAATGGCATCCTACATTAACATTACCTTAACAAGACTTCATTTTAAAATTTAGTCCACGAAGGAAGGAAAATTCTGGTATAATTCAAATCAAGGACAAATAGTGAGAGGCCTGGGTCAAATTTTGTCCTTTAGTTTTAGGAAATCAGTTTTTTATTTTTAAATTTTATGTTTATTCCCGATCCCTATTTGGTTTCTGAATCGGAAATGCTGTCATCTAGCATTATTTATGTCATCGTATAGCGCCATCTAGTTAAGAGGAGCAATAACAAAGCAGTGAAAACGCTTGCAACTCAGGGCTTCAAGACTATGCCGATCCCTAGAGGACGCTACTAGTATTTTGATCTCGATTTTGATACCACAGTAGCGCTGTTCAAAAATATTCATTACTTTTATACAGTTACAAATTTTAATCTTATAGCTACAGATTTTTTATTTTAAGTTTATTTTTAGCGGTTTTTGAGTTGTAGTATTGTAAATATTTCTGGATAGGTGTATGGTTTGCATGGTCTATTTGTCTTAGTGTTGTGGTTTAAATGCTGCATTTCGGGAGTCGTTGGTTCGAAAGGTTTGAATGCTACTGAAAGACCACTGTGTGAAAATCTCTTTGTGTTATTTTTTGTAGTTTGGTTAGTATATAGCTGAATGGTCTGATTGTCTGAAATATGACTACGTGCTTAGGAGGCCTATGCTAAGCCGTCGATCCCGGCTTATATCTCAGGATAATAGTCATTAGCACCTACTAATCAGCATTGGGCTCAATCCCAAATGGTCATTTTACTCACGAAATTATCATCTAGCCCTAAATTAGGCAACTAACTGGGGCTGTGGAAAGGTCATCATTATCGGCCTAAAACGTTCCACTGCAGGAACAAGGCCTTAACAATAATAACAAACATTATTATTTTTATCATCATCATCAGCTCATTATACGTCTCCACCTAAGGCTAACGAGCCTACCCGTGAAGGGTGTATAGACTAAGTTGTCCACCCGGGCCCAGTGCGGGTTGGCCGACTTCATGAACAACCTCACCAAATAATCGTACAAATCAGTTCGAAATGACATTAATGCGCGGCGGGATTTGAACCTGCGCCCTCCAGATCAGAAGGCAACAGTCATCAAAAGGCCAAAGCAAAAGCCAAAGAGCAATTGACGGATATCTTATAAAATTTATAAATTATGAGAACTATAAAACTAAAAAAAATATTATTACCATAATCAGCCTATTACGCCCCACTGCAGAGTACAGGTCTTCACACACGCTTCATATCATGGATTTGGGTAAATTGGGCCGCATCCCACCACAATGACCAATTTTTAGGTGTTGACTATCAATATCCTTTATGTGGAGCTAAGACCAATGACTGAACATGTCTTCTCAAGCATTGGTGACTCAAGATGTATTTTTTCGGCCATTGTCCATTGTTTGACCCATCCGAAGACAGAAAAGTTAAGGAAAAGTTACTTGAAAGCTCTAGGGACCGGCTTCATCATGCCCTATTATCTATTTGGTTGTTACTGGTTACCATGACTTGTCAAATATTATATACTCATAATACGATATCCGGCCCGAGGGACTGACTATTTAAGTAAGATCGTTGGAGGCTCTAATAAAATTAGAGAGCAGAGGACTGGCATTATATGGATAAATTGTTATCGGTTAAACCTTAATAAAGTCAAAAATGAAGATTAACTAAATGTGACTTCTTTGAATATTGTCTTCTATGCCTAATTCCCCCGAGGGCTTAGATGAACAATAAACTTAATTGTTTATCTAAGCCTGAGGGTTACAAATACATGAAAATTTGAACATAATATGTTTGTTTTATTCATCTAAAAATCTAAAATATTAAATCAATTAGCTGTTCTTGTAATAGTATTGTTGTAGCCTTAATCTTGTCAAATTTATTCCAGTCTAAAACTCGTGATTTTCTACTCCTATTTGAAATTGATTATAAATAAATAAATAAAGCTCACGCCTTGGTCCCAGAAGGGTAGGCAGAGATGATGAAACGCCACTTTGCACGGTCCTGACATACTTCTCTAGCTTCAATCACATCCATCAATCTTTTCATACAAGCTCTTTTTTTCCTCTTACTTGGGACCCCAGCCTTCTTAAGGACTTGACCAATTTGGTCAAGGTAAGTCCTTCTGGGTCGTCCCCTGCTCGTGTATCCTTCCACATTCGCGAAATTGATTAGGGAAAGGTTTTTCATAAAAGCCAGATCATCATCATACATTCATGTATGGATTCCTTAATGTATTCAAAAAATTAACGTAGATGTTTCTGCTGAAAACTATATTTTTTAATTGAAAAACTTTGAAATAATTATTTGCATAAAAATTTTTATGACGAATTTTTTTGATATCAAAAGGTTTCAAATATCCTTCCTATGTTTGCCCTAGTATAGTCTTTCTAACAAAATTACATATCATACTTGCCTCTCGAATTGAAAAGTCAGACAGACAGCGTAATTACTGGTTGCCGTGACTTAACGATTTAATAATTAATTAATAAATAAGGCCAATTTCCAATTTCCTGTAACTGACGCTGAGTCGGCCATCACTGCCATTAACGAGGATTTAAGCAGAGTTAGTGCCTGGGCGCGTTCGTATGGGTTACTTGTCAACCCGAAAAAGTCACAGGCAATGATCATTGGTGGTAGGCGTACGCGTAGTTCTCTTGACATATCCTCTATTTCTTCGGTACTTCTGGACGGTGTCCCTATATTGTTTTCTGACTCTGCGAAAAATTTGGGGGTCATCTTCGACTCTCATCTGGATTGGAGCTCCCATTTAAAAGAAGTTAGCCGTAAAGTATATTATACCTTCCATACATTAAAATGTCTGCAGTGGTTCTTACCCATGGCTACTAGAATTACTCTTGCCCACTCTCTTATTCTTCCATTAATCGATTATGCTGACGTATCTCGTGATCGTATCTGGATGTCACTGAAGACCAATTAAACAAACTTGAACGCCTTCAAAACCTTGCCATTCGGTTCATTTATGGTCTCAAAAAGTATGACCATGTTTCAAGTTTTCGATCTGAGCTTAAATGGTTACCCATTAGACTTCGTAGAAATACTCGGATACTTTGCTTTTTCTACAATACACTATACAATCCATCTTATCCAACGTATCTTAAAAAACGGTTTTCCTTCGCACGTGAATTAACTATTCCTTGTAGATCCCACCTGAGTTCTTCACTTAAATTTCCAACCCATAAATCCGACTTTTTTTCTTACTCCTTCTCCGTTCATGCAGTGAGGTTGTGGAATTCCTTACCATCTAATATTCGCGATAGCAGTAGTATTTCCTTATTTAAAAGTCGTGTTAAAGAATACTATCTTTCTTCTATTCCATAATATAATTGTGTTTTAAAAATCCATAAACATATTAAGTTTTTGTGCTTTTGTTGAAATTTAAAAACCTTTATCTATATGTTTATAATTTCTAAATTTAAGTTTTTTTTTCTTTATATTTTGACTAATAAATAATAGTAATGTATTTATTATATTATTTGTTAACCTCTGTATGTATTATGTGTATATGTATGTATGTATATGTATGTGTGTATATATTTATGTGGGTTTTCAGTACAGTGAATAAGGTGAAATTATTTTATGGGCTATTTAGGTATGTAGGTACATTTTATGAGTATTTATCTAGATTCTCTTGTTGAAAGTTTGATTTTCCATATTATACAACAGACATAATTTCAACCACAAAATTAATAAAGCAGATGTGAAATGAAATATTTTTGATGACCCATTTGGTGTTGCAGTTGAGAGGTCGGCTGCAACACCAAGGGTTCCGGGTTCGATCCCTGGGCAGTACAAACATTTGTGAAAATGTCTGCTTGTAATGGTCTGGGTGTTTTCTATGTATAATATGTATGTATTTACAAAAAAAATGTATCCGTTGTTTAGTACCCATAATACAGATGATGCGCTGTGTGAATTCAGTGAATTTATAATTAAATAGGGAATCTCTACTCCTAATAACTGCCACTTAAACGTTAGGAGTCATATTTGAGCCTCTGAGTTTAGAGGTCCTTTAGCGTTTGTGAGAACCTAACAGTTGGTAAAACGACTAATCGTTAAGTGTCCCCCTAAGAACTATTAAGGGTCCTTTCAAAGTTGGTCATTGGTGATAATGGGCATAAGTCTATTGGATGCATGGGGTTGAAATGAACAGCAACTACTTGTATTTCTAATAATTGTTCTGTTTAAGCCTATAAGGTTATAATTATTCTAAAACTTGGTTTACTATCTACTGTTGTTGACCTTTACAGCTTCACCGGGAATCGGCGAGTGCAAACGGCTCTCAGGTGAAAAAGTTCTTTTGTTACTTACTGTATATAAATATGTTTCCTGTTATTTTTTTTTATTGACCTTAATTGTAATATTAAATACCTATAGTACATATAATCCTGTATGGAGTTTTTTTA
Source organism: Leucinodes orbonalis (assembly GCA_019425675.1). Classification (NCBI taxonomy): domain Eukaryota; kingdom Metazoa; phylum Arthropoda; class Insecta; order Lepidoptera; family Crambidae; genus Leucinodes; species Leucinodes orbonalis. The sequence continues at coordinate 66,822 of PQWD01013929.1, read as the reverse complement.
ATATGATAGGTAAGTAAATACAGGTTTAAGTCGTAATCAAAAATTAAAGAGAATTATATGAATTAAATATTGTTTATTTTTTACATTTTCAAATTGCTATATTTTAAGTCGCAGTCGTTAAATAGTTTGAAGTGAGTGAATGACGTTAAGTCTATTTCATTACATGTCGATGACGTTCACATCGCGATCAATCTTCGGCTTTAGTGTTAATGTCAGTGTCGACGAAGTAATCGTCAACTAATAGGACTTTCCGACCAGGTGTAGCTCTTCAGTACCGTACCTGTTCCAGCGGGTCTCATGTCACACACCTGTTTTTTGTGGAAGATCATAACATCCAACAAACTTCATGTTTGGTGTGAAAATTTCACGACATCAATGCGACGATCGAAGGGGGAAGCCAAGTGGCCTCTGTCCAAAAGAACAGTGATTGAAGTCCATGAAGAAGTCTTTGCGTTCGTGTCGAGGATGGTCAAGTCAACGTTGTCGACAAGTTTCAGGGGGGTGACGATGACGTACAACATCATTTTAAACCTCCAACCGTACCCTTTGGCAAAAGCAGTCTCGTGGGAATCCGGTTGTGTAGTTCCTCAAGTCTTTCTCTCTAAAGTCATGACGCAGTCTACCTTATTCCAGAGGTCGCGGGTCATGATGCGATCACGAACGAGGTTATGCATATCTATCGAATTCCTCACAATGGTGTTCTTGCCAGTTACCAGTTTGTATAAGAAACTGTCAAGCTCAACAAAGTTGTTGCGATTCTCATTGATGTCAATCAAGCGGCCAAGGTAGTCTTCTTTGGGGCCCAGGAAGACTCTTACGACGCAGTCTGCAGCTTTGTCTGAGAGAATATCGATGGTCACCTTGAAGGGTTGGTGGTTAAGACGACGTTTGCGAACTAATACCTTTAAGTCGGCTTCAGTCTTCTTGACTTCATCGTCGGTCAATATCATAGCGTTTGTCATATCCATCAGATAGTCATCAAAGTAGGTTACCATTTTATCAACAACTATGTTGTCGATTTTGACACCAGGGAAATACAATTCTTCCTTATTGTAGCTGGGCAGGCGCAGTTTGAACAACAGTACTAAGTCAACGAGGCGTTTCTGGAGCATGTAGAAGATGGGGTCACGAAGTGCAGTCTGGTAGTTGTCCAATACGGTGGGGACGACAAAGTACCTAAAAGAAACAAAATTAATATGAAATAAAAGTTTATAGACTAGCAAATGTGATTTAGCTACAATGAACTCATAGGAATATATTGTGAAATCAATTAATCACTGCAGTTGTTAAAAATTATAAGTATTCTTAAAAAACAATAAAGAATTGAAAATAATTATGAAGTTATGGAATATAGTTATGAATAATGCATTAACAAAAATATCCAAGTGTTGTATTAATTTACTATATTTTTATCACCCAATGATTACAACTAGTCTAAACAATTTATGATGATAAGTATATTTTTTTACAATAACATTTGTACCATTAGTTAAGATCACAATAGGTTTATTCTCTCAGTTGAATTTTACAAAGGCGTATACCTCTACGGACAAATTATGCAAGTTATGGATTGAATTTTATGCTAGGTTTGAAATTATAAAAACACTAAACTTACTTATCTGAGACCAACGTGTTTAGACCTAGCACCGACTTGATAATGATGAGTAGATACCGGTAAGCATCAACTTGATTACGATCGACGTTAACCCTGTCAATCTTTCCGTAGATGAGTTTTCCAAGAACCTCAATATCTTCAGCCTTTGTCAGCTCAAGCCTGATGCCATTGATCTATAAAGAAAATAAATAACAAAGACTGCTGTGAGTCTAAATTTACATTAATAGAAGCAAAAATAAATATTGTACTTTAACTGACCTCAATAAAGCCTTTGACAATTGCTTCTTTAATAATCATTTCGTAAGTTTCGACGAGGCTGAGAGCCTCAACGCTTTCATCGCGGATGAGCACGTAGTTGTTGAGTCTAACTGGAAGCTGTACACCATTGTGCAACATCAACCAAGGCCAATACCCATTCCTGACAGGTTTTTTGTATGAAAGTGTGGTGATTGGCCCCAAACCGTTAGATAAACGCTCCAAGTAGTATCTTGCCAGAATTTGCTGGTACATGTACAGAGTGAGCTCAAAACGCCTGACTTTAAGTTTGTCGAAGCATTCGCTCTTCATCCAGAATGGGTAATCAACATGGAAGTAGTAGTAGTAGGTGTTAAGGTCAATGTCTTCAGTGAAATACCTCAGTCTGTCTTCAACGTTTAAGTTGACACGTCGGTCGTAAATGTTTTCATCGATTATGTATTCGTCTTTTTCTGTCTTCCGAATTCCGTAGAAGTCGCACAGTTTGCTGTCGAGGAGACCCCTCTTCATTTTTAGCAGGTAAGCTTTCTGGATGACATCAGCACGCACGAAATAGTATGGGTAGATTTCATAAGGAGGGGGAAGGATAATACCCTTGCAATCTTCACGGTGTCTGACAGCAACAGTAAGGGCGTAGACAAACATGCCTTCGTTGCAGTAGAGGCGCATCCAGCAAGCGGTCTTGATAAAGGTAACAAAGTCCTTGGCATAGAAGAGCATGTGGAACATGTTCACTACTTCCTTTAGTTGACGGTCAACATGAATAGTGAAGATTTCACCACGTGGAAGCATACCCATTTTGATATTGTTCACAAATTGTTTAACGACGTCACTTCGCTGTAAGAGAAAAATAATGACCTTAAGTCTATCTCACTAATTAAAGGTTATTAAATTTAAATATTCCAGTACTAAATAAAAACATATAATAGAAGCACTAATAGATGCTATGGCAATAGTTTATGTATGAAAAAAACTTACAGTGAACAAGTTTATGTTCTCTTCTATGTTGAAGTTTTTGCCGATCTCTTCACAGTCCTTGAACATGATAGGTTCCATGATGTTCTTTAGCAATTTCATGATGAACAGTTGTCTCTGCTTGATGTCCATTGTCACTGTCGTATCAGTGTTTGTTCCTGGCCAAAAGAATATTTAAATTTTTGTTAGCTTCTTTGTGTGTGATCTTTAAAGATATTTTCAAATGACACTAAGCAATATCATCTTTTCACTTTCCCAGTAAAATCTAAGACGGAATAATTTAAGAACAAACAGTGAACAACTAATTTTCGAACGAATTTTCTTACCGAGAATACTGTCATCGACCTGCCGGCCGGAGGCCACAGCCGCCACGGCCAAAACCAATAGTACTGCTGCCCTCATCCTGCTGACCGTTGAAGCTCAACTGTGACTCCAGACATGAATACAACACCTTATATACTAAACAATTGTGGCAGGTTGTGAACGCTTTGTTTACCGATAGGTAATGTTAAAGGTTATCAAAAGTAAAAAGGTTTTAAAATAATTGATACTCGTACGTCGTCAGTAGGTAGTAATAAAAGTGTCAGTTGGTAAAGAGTTTATTAATTTATTAAATTAGCTTTCATTGATGATTCACTTGAATCGAGAAGGGTTTTGGTTTCTATAATCGTAAGTACTACGGTATAGGCTTAATGTTAATATTTGACTAGTTTAAAGCAGCATTTAGGCTCTCACACATTAAAATATAATATCCACTGACATTCACACAGCGCCATCTAGCCCCAAGTTAAGTGTTAAGCCTGTATTATGGATACTAAACAACGGATAAACATTTTTTTTTAAATACATACATATACATAGAAAATATCAGACCATTACAAACAGACATGTTCATGCACACATGTTTGTACTGCCCGGGAATCGAACCCGGAACCCTTGGTGTTGCAGTCGATAACTCAACCGCAACACCAAATGGATCGCCAACACACATTGCTATGGGAAAATTGGGCTTTCCCATTTCCCAACCATCTACACAAACTCATTGCGAAATCTTTGGTTGAATGAATAACGTTGTAACGGCTTCACGTGCCTTCCGAAGCACGATCTTACCTTCCTAGTCGGAGGATACAACCTCAAATACTCGAGACGATAATTTCGATGTATAAAAAACGATAATTTGTTTATACATCACAATGAGTCGATGATATTGGTATAGCTCAAAAGCGATGAAGCTAATAACATGATAATCATAATAATTCCAATACGTAGGATCCATATGAGTAGTTATGGAATCATATTTCAAAATAAAAACTAATTTAAACGTGAAAGCTTTTATAGCTTAGATAATTATATTTCTATAATAATATAATAATATATTATATTTCTATCAAAACAGTTTACTTTTTGATATAACGCTATTATTTTACGTTCTTATTAGGTTATCTTTTCAAGAAAATCACGGGCATGATCGAAGGGAATACATAGATGGTGATATCGGTTACAGCACCCTGTTTGTCTGCTTTTCTTATCTTTCATAACAAAACTGTTAAGAATTTCAAAGTACAAACATGGTAACAGTAACGGTTAGTTAAAAAACAATCATTACCAGTAGGCGCCTGATTTTCATCACTAAATAAGTTAACGGGCTATTTTACTAAATGAGTTAACGGTCTCCTTCGATTATCGTGTGTTCTTTTTGGTAAATCGCTAAAAACTCAGTGAATAAGATGCATAATAATGTCATTCGTAGTTACGGCTCTTAAAAATAAGAGTGATTACTACATCTTAATCCTATTCCTTTCATGTGAAGGAAAATTTGGATTCGGGAGAAAACCCAATCTATATTATTTTGAGGCTGCTGTAGTGGATTATTATACTTACATCATTTTAAGCTAATACTTTGAAAATTCTTACATGAAATGCCCCCTCCCTCTTCTTTTATGGCTTCTGGTAGACTTCTTAAAAAAATTGTAAGTGAAAACCAATTTTTAGCTTTCAACCTCAAAATTTGGGGCTTCATACATATTCCCTTTTTGGGAAGAGGTGGTGGAAGACAAAAAGTATGTATGATAAAAAGCCCATGTCCGATTCCAGGTTACTATCTATCACCATACAAAATTTCATCAAAATCCGATCAGCTATTTAGGCGTGACAGCGTAAGAAACGGACAGAGTTACTTTCACATCTATAATATTGTGTTTAAAGATTTATATTCATGAATACTTAAATATGTGACCAACATGAAAATAATTAATTATCAAAATGTTTTGTTTCAAAGTAACTAATAATACATTCTAGAAGTAGGAAAAAAAGGAGAAATACAAATAAAATTTTAGAATAATTTAAGTATAATGCAGATAATTTTCAATTATATATTAGTATAGATTCAGTTGTAAAGTACTTCATACTTTGTTTCAGCTTTTGCGTTAAATTCCATTATCCAAAACATAATATCATCCAACAGTCATTTAGATATGAAGTAGTGTATCGACCCCGTTAACAATGTTGCATGGTATCAATATAAAAACATTAAAAAAAAAAAATTAAGTTATCTTTATAGTAGTTGTTAGTCCAATTAGCAACAAATATTCTGTTGTGTTTCTGTAGACGTGATAAATGTTTATTAATATTATTATAAACATATAATAGTTGTCTCGTTCACAACTGCAAGCTTGACACACTTGCTTATATATATTCTTATGAATTATACATTCAATTGGAGCCGAATAACCATACATTAATATTAATTATTTTTAAGTCAAAAACTACTTTATAGAAAAGTGAGTAAATGAACTCAATTTTTACTGTTATTTTTAATACCACATCTTTATAGCATATATTTCACTTAAATGCAAGTGCCAGTAAAGAGACGGAATGGCTAATCATTATACAAATATAAGCTTCCATAAGATGGTTATGGCCTGCTACATCTCTGTCCTTCATATTTGAAATGGTAAGTGCGATTGAAACAATAATATATCTTTATAATTTTATGATTTTTGCAGTTGAATATAGTGCTTTTAGTTTTACACGACTCTAGAGAATATCTTAACTGCGCGCGGTACTCAAATATGAACTCAAATACGAGGTTCAGTAACAGATGCAGTTCTTCGCGGTTAACATTCATGGAATTTTAGTTTGAAATTGTGTTGTTTCGGTCACAAATAACGCAGAGCATATTTGGTAAACATTTTATGCATTCTTACCAATAAAGAATGAGGCTCAAGAGATTATCTGGTTTTTATGAAGCCTAGATAGGTTAAGGTCTGAATTTCCTTTACTGTTGAGCGAGGTCCAGCAGTTCGGCTAACTGCAGGCATGATAACTACTCATTATGGAAAGACTTTTGAATACATTTCGAAATCAGTAAATTGTTTTCATATTCCTAGAAGACCACGGAGGATGTAGGTAATTAAACTTATGATACGGTAGAGAGACCTACTTTAATATTGATCTAAATAATATCTTGAATCGATGGAAAAGCCAATATAGCTTTAAGTCATTACGCTACCAGATTAATAATTGTGTCTTATTATGACTCTTATATATTTCAGGAGGTTCAATGTCAAGCGTAAAGGTGTTATTGTGAAGATACGTTTCGTACTTTGAATAAAAGTTAACATTTACTCGATGTAAAGTGTATCCTTTTTAAGGTAATGCAATTATTTATTATACAAATTTCATATTATAAACGATAAATCAACAAACAGATTATCTTAATATAGTATTGTTTGTATATATACTTATATTGTATATGCTAATATAGAAAAAGTTAATGGTTATCTTATTGTATAAAACTGTTAATATTTATAAAATAATACGATTAATTTTTAAAAACATTTTTAATGAAATGAATTTTAATTGGATGTTTCCCTATAGGCTGGTATATCTTTCATATTGTTACCCTTTGTTAGTTGAATGTAAATTCATACAAGTTCAAACTGAGTTTTATACGCATACACATTCCATAGTCGCATTTCTGCCATGAATAATACTTTACAAAACTGGCATTATATCTAAAATTGGATAAAGTAAACACAAAAGTTTCTTGCAAAGTAACTTAAGCATTCAGAGATATGGAATTAAACCTTTTCTTCTTTTACTTAATGGCATTACCCTTTGTTAAAGTTAACAACTTGGGTAAACAAATTATGAATTCTTAATATTTTTTTCTCTCTCAATCCTATTTATTTTTTTCACGTTTTGTTATGATTTGTTTCAGGCTGGTGAATGACATACTTACGCAGTGATTTTTTGACACCTTGAAGTCACAAGTTAGCAACTTTACCCAGGTCTTTGATTTCACTTTTTATCCCTAGTGATAAAAAAAGACATTAATTCTGCTAGTTTCTCATTGGTATGTGATATATAAAATAATACAAAAAAATATATATGGCACATTAGTTTAAAAAATGTATTTTGAGCCCGTAAAAAATATACAATTAGCAAACAGAAATTATAATTTATTTATCTAGGGGAACTGGGCCATCTACGTCATCTACATGGGTCCTCAATTTCACTTATGTCTCCCGCTATAATATAAAGTGAGTTAAGAATGCAAATACTAGTCAAAATTCTAGGCCAACCGCCCTTTCCATACATTTCACCTTAGTTTTCAAATTGCCGGTTGAAAGTGGAGTATTTTTTACTAACCGGAAGAAAGGGGAAAAATATTCACCGGTAGAATAACTACTGGTTGAAGAAGTACCCAATTAATCATCATGCATTAAATTCGGACTCGAAACAATTGAAACCTTAATAAAATCAAATGACTAAAGTAAAAAGAAAATTAAACGAGAATATCAAAAATACGCTTTGAAGATTTGCTTAGAAGGGATGCGTTGAAAAAAAATTAATTATAATTAATGGATGAGGTACTTAACAAACTTTGAATTTTTGAACAAATTCAGACCATGTTTTTAGGTAAATTGCTCATTAGACAACTTGTTCATTTATTTAAGCTTCGAACTAATGGAACTAATAAGCTTTCAGTTAGACTTCGTCGAGATAAAAAGTTTACAACATGAGCAAACATGAGCAAAGCACCTTTGGTTTCTAGTGTCCATGGGCGGTGGTAGTACTAAGTGATATGTGCATGTATTTATAAAAACGCGCATGCACTCATTGAATTTACATTTTATTTATTGAATTCTAACGGGTGAAGTATGACGTCAATGATTTCGTTGGGACCCTTAATAGGGTTGCTCTAATGGAAATGACAGACCCTTTCCAACGTGATTGAAAATGTCACGTGGTATATGTTTTGTGCCACTAGAATGTAATGTATCAATGATATACAGTACTATTACTACTAATTAGTAAGTCAATCAAAATAAAAATCCATATTATGGGATGGTTTAATAATAAATTTTATTCTTTCTGCTTGCCTTCTAAAAGATAGATTTCCATGTAATCTTAATCATATTAATTTATAATAACGACTATTTTCATTCATTATCAGTCACACAGAATCCGTGTTAGAAGCCTCAACAGCGATGAACTTAATTATTTCATTGATTCTTTTTTCGTTCATATAAATGGAATTTCTGTTTAAAAATGTGGGTTGGGGCACTTGTAAAATATTATCCTATAATAATAAAATGAACATCCTGTTAATAAATTAATCCTTTGCTGTCGTGAAGTTTGAGTAATTTTAATGAATATCTGCTTACATTCACACAACGCCATTTAGTACCAATCTAAGCATTAAGCCTGTAATATGGGTACTAAACCATACTTAAATACATTTTTTTTAAATAAATACCTACATATTATACGTATCAAACACCCAGACCAACCTCTTTGCAGGTGCGCGCAGGTTTCTTCGTGTTGTTTTCCCTCACCTTAAGAGCGTCGAATAATAAATAATTTCAAAAAAACGAATATACATTTGTACGTTGCGGGATTTAAACCTGCGCCCTTCAGATAGGAAAGCAACAGCCAAAATAAATTATATATAATAACCATATGTTCATAATAAATGCAAATAAATTTTAAATTAAGAAAGTCACTAGAAACACATTGCGGTCACTGATATTTACCGAATAGCATTTATTATCTAGTAGGTACCTACTTTATTACTACCAACAATGTTGGGCAATTTATATTTCTCCAAAACCAAATTGTGTTCTGCTGAGATAACAAAAGTTTAAATTGTAATTGGAAACAAAACAGATGTATCATAGAAATGAATAAAAAAATGCAAATGGCTTTTGCATATTTGCATAGGTACAACACAGATACGAAGGGACAATATGATAACATTCATTCTGCATAGAAGGTATAGAGATTGTTGCTTTTTACGAATCATACAAAATATTTACGGCTTGTTAAATTTATGGCATATTTTATTTTTGTTAGGTTAATTAAGACACTTGTGTCTCGCATTTGAAATTTGCATTTACTGCAGACTGGTAGGTTAACCTACTAAATACCGAAATATTTTTACTTCAGATTATTATTTAATTATTAACCTAAATATTTGGCGCAAAATGGGGGAGATCTATTATGCCATTGCATTCCATTCAATTGCAGTCCATTGACTGCGATTGGTTGAAGAGATATTATCATGTTTGTAGTAAAATGATATTATTATATAAATAGGCTCTGAATTCAAAAGAAAACTACTAAGCTCATTTTTCATGTTTTTTATGGTCGTATGTGTGAGATAAAACATCAAAATAATTTTAATTTTAAATAATAACACATCGAGTCGTGGATGCCTGTTAAACCATATACTCAAAGGTATCAAGCAGCACTTTTAGCTGATAATTATTACTACATTAAATACCTACAAAGTCACATACGTCATCATCATCAGCTCATTATACGTCCCTACCAAGGGGCACGTGTCTACTCGTAAAGGGTGTATAGTCGTCCACGCAGTCCCATTGCGGATTGGCCGACTTCACGCACAACCTTTGAATCGCTTCGCAGGCGTGCACTGATTTCCTCACGATGTTTTTCTTCACTGTGAGAGCGTCAGATACCTGACGTTTTATAATATCGAAAATTCAAAAACACATAGTTTAAATCATTGAGCCACCGACGCTCACATACGTGTCCAACTGAAATATGTACTATGCTTATTAACCGATGGGTATATTTTAAGTTGAGGCAGACGAGTATGTTTATTGATTATACGCGTTTCCTCGACACTCGAGTCGTGTAACAACAACAGGGAGTCAACTTTATGGCACAAAGATTTATCTATAACGTTATTATTTCGAGTAAAATCACAATACCAAGTGTGCGCATGGCAGCATGACCTAAATTCGCATGGGTGTTATTATCTATGGTATATAACTGGGATAAAGCTTACTGACGACACCATACTTTAATCCTAAAGCCTGTATTGTATCAGGGGGGTTGTATTTTTTTTGCTTGGAGAGAACATCCTACACATATCAATATTAATTCAGATATAAATAAATAAACCAACTTCGGAACTTTACCTAAGGGGAGTTCTTTTGATTATTTTATTTACTTATAATATTTTATTTTTAAGGCTTTTAGTGTGTTGTTAGTGTTATAGTGTTTTTATATTGAAAGTTTAATATTAATTAAATTAGCTTAATAAACAAATATTCCCTGACATTCACACAGTGTCATCTAGACCCAAACTAAGCATTAGCGTGTAATATGGATACTAAACAACTGATAAACATACAAACAAAACACCCAGACCATTACAAACGGACATGTTTATGCACACAAATGTGTTTAATACCCGGGTATCGAACCCGGAACCCGTCTCTCTATGATCTATATGTTTTATGTGCAGTTTATGAACACCTTCTAAAATTATTTATAATGAAACCTAACATTGACTTTGACGACCCATTTGGTGTTGCGGTTGGGATGTCGACTGCAACACCAAGGGTTCCGGGTTCGATCCCCGGGCAGTACAAACATTCGTGTGCATGAACATGTATTTTGTAATGGTCTGGTTTTCTATGTATTATATGTATGTATCTACAAAAAAATATGTATATAGTATTTTATCCGTTGTAAAACCCATAATACAGGATTCACGCTTAACTTGGAGCTAGATGGGCTGTGTGAATGTCAGTGATATTAATTAATTAATTTATAACACCTGAGATCTGGGGTGACGAGCGCAAAAAATTTTGATGGAAAATAATAATTGTTTACAGTTATTATTTTTTATCAACATTCCTTACATCGTAGCCACATTATTTACAATCAGTTTAATGAACTATTCCGTTCAGTTTATATCTTTAAAAAATGAGAATACGATTTATTATTTTGAGAGAATCTGATATAATGTTAATTTTAAAGCTGTAAAACAAGATATGTAGATCCATGATACATTTCAGTAATAAAAGTTTTGAACACGTTGTTTGTTTATTTTAATTTAAACCAACTATTACGAACACTAGAATCTACGTGACGTGAATATGATTATATGAATTAATGGTCGTACGTATTTTAACTTTGAATATCATTTAGCGCTTCAAATTGATATAATATGAAAGCGAACGTCATATCTTACATTAATAAAAACATCATCATTTTGATAGCAGATCAGAGGTCATACCCACACTGACCACGAGACAGTTTATAATTAAACTGCAACATAGTTGCAATAAATGATATTTTTTTTGTATAGAGTTTGTATTTTTGTGACGTCGGTGACTTACGATAAGAACGCGTGAACTACATAAAAAAACATATAATATAATGCTAGCAAGCTTGGTGGACGGTCAAGTAACCATCACTTAAAAATATTATCCACGCAATATCATGATTCAAAGGTTTGTGAAGCCGTTGTTCCTAGCAACTTTGCATTTCTTCGCCCTCTAGTTTTGCAAATGTACATGGACGTAGTGTCATTTACCATCACGTGAGTGGTCAGATCGATTGGCCCCCATTGCATAAAGTTGATCAGTGACACCCACTAAGTACGCATTGGAATAACTCGTTGAGTGGCCATTTAAGCTATATAGAAAGACTTTTGTCCTGCATAGACAATGTAGGCTAGTTGAATAAATAATCAAATTATTCATGATTACAGAAATATGTTAGTAGAATAACCTTTATGATACATTTCAATAAGCAAAATTAAGTGCAAGCTGTGCAGCGTTTGAAAAACGTAAAATTTCTAAGCACAGTTTTTTCATGCTATCATATCTATAATAACGACTTCACTTCTATGTATTTCTTTTTAGATTACAAACTTCGAGGAAGTTTTGCAGTATTCAACTGAGACTCTTAACACCTACACAAAGTGCAAATATAAAATCAGTATTAAGAACAAAAACTATTCATGTTACAAAGTGTATTGGACGGTCAGGACGCTCACCTGCGTGAAAGTATAGTATAGTATAGTATACGCCTGACCATGTCAAAGCGGCATTGATTAAGACTAACAACTGATAAACAGTTATTATGTGATTGAGTGAGTTCTTTTAGTAGTAGTATATGAGTGTGTCCGAAAAACAATTTGAATTATTTTCCACCGAAGCGGAACTGCGCCCGACACCCGAGACAACAGATGTTAGGTCACTTCATCATCATCAGCTCATTAAATGTCCCCATCGAGGGGCACGAGCCTACCCGTACGCGGGTGTATAGGTCGTAGTCGTCCACGCGGGCCCAATGCGGATTGGCCGACACGCACAACATTTGATTCTCTTGGCAAGCCTGCGCAGGTTTCATCAAGAATTATTCCTTCACCGTAAGAGCGTCGGGTAATGTACATAAAATTTAGAAAATTCGGAAACACATTGGTAATTGATGAGATTTGAACTTGGGCTCTCCTGGTAGGTCCGCTCTCTTATACCCGCTAATTTTACTAGCTACAGTGACCTCATCCCGAAACACAGAAGTGATCAATACCCACTTCTATATCACGGGTCAATAATCTGTTCAAGTCTAGCACCTAGTCATTTACAATTTACATTCACAATTTATTTTGCAACTTATTAGTTCGTACGTAATTAGTTCTAAGTACCTACCAAATAATTTCCTCTCGTCCAGCCCGATAGACAAAATATGTATGTAATTGACTTTCTAATACATCACTTTTATAGCGGAACAATTATGACATTAAGGTACCAATGCAAGACTTGCATGAGACGACCTTAAACACGATCTTGCATGTAATTTTATTCATATTTTTGATAATATTTCCTTTATCCTTTCCAGGTTGGAAAACTTTTAGGGAGTTTGCGTTATGTTCCCTTGTAGCGCAAGCCCTATTTTCCTTGCCAATTGTGTAAACACGCAGGAGTTTTCTTTGTTGGGATATTTTTCTAAGTTTTTAGGAGTGGCTATTCACCGTTACGGTGAATGCGAACGTATGAAAGGTTTTAATATAAATAATGTAGATAGGTAATCCTCGTATGAAACGTACTAGCCGTGATTATCTTCTTTTAGTTTTTGGTAAATGTATTTGCATTCTATTTACACAATAGTAATAGTGTACGTGGTGTGTGAGTGTGTACGCCCCATGCGTGCATGTTTACTTGTATGCGTTTACGCTAGGGTATGTCTGTGTCTATGAGTGCATGTATGCATGGGTGGGTGTGTGTGATAATGGGTTCATTCATTGGATAGTATATTCAAGGACGCACTAGTATGCAAGCTCTCATACATATGATTACTACATTTTTATTCAGTGTTCCGGATCCATTCTTTACTACAAAGTAGTCCTAGCGTTTTTTATCTTTGCATAAATTGTAGCAATATATCATAGAAACTTTTCTATGATATATTGCTGCAATTAACATGAACTCATTTCAGTCAGACTAAAGCGGAGCTATCTGAAAATTAATAATTAAGACATCATTCCGTCATCAAACTCATCACAACTTGGCGGGAAGGAAATAAAAAGATTTAACAGAGTAAGTAATTTCAAAGCAGGTACCTATGAGTAAATCGTTACGTTTGTAGCAAAGATGAAGAATTTGTTAAATTAAGGGCGGTTTTTATTTTATTGTACAAGTGAATACAAAGTTGATCAATACAGGTTCACTTTATCAATTACTTTGGTACCAGCTTTTCATAGGTAAAGTTTTTAGCAAAGCCTTGTCTATTGGTAAACTTCAACAATATGTGTGATACCTGGGATAAGTATGTTGACTTAGAAATAACCTACTTATTCTTTACGCCACTATACCCAAATAGTTTATTTATTAGCCCTTTTGTTTCCCTTTTAAAACATGAATAGTAAAATATTACCTTGTTTTTATATTATTGTTACATCTATAAATTTATTTAATACTAGGTACAGTTTCTTTATTTTAGATATGTTCTATTTTTTTGTGGCTTTGATACTTTTTTATTTCACTGCATCAGTTATATTACTTTCTGCATGCCCTTAAATAAACTGGTAGAGAACGCCACTCGGCATTAAGTTCGCCTTTGTACAACTATAATAGTTCAATTAAGTTTATAATAAATAAATAAAGCCGTCACCGAACCGGGTAAGTGTTTATTTATTAATATTTTTTTAAAGTTTATTTTTATTATATTATATTTTAATTTAAAAAACATACATAAAAATACTTGGACAGTTGAAGACAAGTGTAGGTACTTGGACATTGTATCGTTACTTTATTTTTCTTAATAAAAAATGACCAAAATAAAAGTAGCCTCAGTTACTCCTAATCATATCAACCACCTGGAAGTCTCGTCAAAATCGGTCAAGCCAATTCAAAGTTAAGCCAGAACAAACAGAGACTGACAAAAAAAAATACAAACAGGTACTCTGATTCTATTGCTATATTTCACTTGAGGATTCATGTCTCAATGAAGAATATTTATATATTTTTTAAACATTTACTATTTTTGTTGCTTTTATAAACAAGACATTCAACGCCGAAGTAGTAATTGCATGTATTTCCATCTTGGTCTTTCTGTGATAATATTTTGAAAGAAGAAATATATAAAGTAAATATAATATATTACATGGTTTTCAGCCGCTCTTGTATATAAATTACCCAGAATTGTATGATTATTTTTCTTCGTACCAGAGTGCTTTCATTCGTAACAAAGTAGGTCAAAGAGAGTTATTATATTAAAAAAGTTTACCTATCTCGCGGCAGAGTCGTTCGACAAAAACGTGATAGAACGTTTTTTGTAGAACATGTTATTGTAATTTGAATTATATGATTTTACTTTCTTTGATATTTTAATGCTTTGTACTTGTAAATGAATACTCCATTGCTATTCTTAAATGATTTACATTGAAATCAAATCTAATAATTGACCTCTATTCTGAATACTAAACCCTAACCAACAAAACACACCGTTTTCAGCCCCGTCAAAGATCGTCGATATTTATCGATATACAAAATAACCCAAAAATGTTTTCCCCAAAGATATTTAGTTATGTAATGATTTCAATAGTTTCTATTAACTACTTGTACTAATATTCAAATTTAGAATCAAGGTTTGCCTCTGGCAAAAAACTCGTATAATTATCATTTATCATGATTATGTTGTATGAAATGAATGAGTTATGTTAAAATTAATTAATTTATATACCTATTACTTAAATAACCAAAACTGTTAAAGTAAATACTGTCCAAAACAGTTTACATGAACTAAATGCAGTGAATTGCTCAGTATTTAATCAAGGCATTGAGACAATCATTAAGGCACTACGGAGCTTGTGAACAAAAAATATCAATATGGCGATAGTATTAATTGTATAACGCTCTTAAAATACACAATTGACGGCATAGTAAGTTCTAAAAAAATATAAACTTTTTCAAGAAACTTGGCTTAGCCAAAGATTGTAATGCGATTACAAGAAATAATTACGCCTGCAAACAAGACCGCTGTGGTTTACGTGTCTGCAGGTAGGTACATAATGTATCTGTTCATAATGTGGTTGTAGATAATGTGTTTGTTCCCGTGGAACAAATTGCCGGCGTGGGCAGTAGTAGTGGGTAAGTAGCCACAGACATCCGAATATACAATTAGACTGGACAAGCCGCCAAGTTTATAGATGGCATTTTGGGAAAAAACGATAATTTCTTCTAATATTCGTGCGTCCTGACTCGTCTCACAGAGCGTAAACTGGCAGCCAGTGTATGCTCGTTGAGCTTACATTTGTCGCACTTAAAAACGCGGCTTGCCCCATCTCCTGTATTGGGAAATCTGTGGTAAGTAGCCTTTCGTAAGAGGGTCCTGTAGTTATTCCCTTTGATTTTTCTAATTTGAATCTCGAGTAACAAGTTAGCACTGATTAAAGTTATGGTATGGGTCTTTTTATTGTCAACTTGTAAAACATATTTCTCAGTTAGCCGTACCGAAATGGAAATAATATGACGATTTATTGAAAGGGCATTATAGCCCTCTTACAGCGTTTGTAGAAACTACAAAGTTTGCCGTCTATGAAGTTTCGCTTTCTAAGAACTAGTAACGAATATTTAAGTGTGTTCTAAGTGCTGTCAAGAAACCTAAGTGTGCAGTGTCGTTGGTACATGCTCTATAGCAATAGCGCATGCTCATCGTATTCAATGATGAGCATTGCTTTAAGAACTCATTTAATTTAATGTTGAAGAACTGAACAAATCTTTTTATTGTGTAATAGTTACTTGCCTAGAGCCAATATGGAATATGTAAGAACTTTCTTACAATTGAACTCTCTCTTCGATACTAATACTGTCTGCGGTACAGTATGGAACATCAATAGGGTGAAACGGGAATTAAAAAATGTGTTAAACCTCTAAAATATTAATGATATAACGCGTGTATAAGCTCACACCTAATGATATTGGTAATTTTAAATGAAACAACATTAGGACAATAGGCTTAATTACCTTGAAAATGTCCCAATGCCTGCTATTAATTACGGGCCCTCACGCAATGTAATACGGGCCCTCACGCAGTGACATGCGTTGATACTCATTTGAGATGCCAATTTTTGTGGTTCTAAATAATAGATAGACCGTCTCCAACCTTTACAAAGCCCGAGAGATTGATCGCCCGATAAACGAGACGATACAAATTTGCGTGGGATTCCATTCAAGGTGATGGAATTATGCTCGGAGATAAAAAGGCTTTCGCGTACCTATTCCTTAAGCGCAAAATACAATATGAATTCATTTTATTAACACGCTTCTCTAGTAGATTTTTATGTCCTTTATTAATATTTGTGAATATTTTTTTTACAATCGTATCGTTTACTAGATTCTTGTAAGAATATGATGTTATATCAATGCTTACTGACTGAAAGAGCGTCGGTGGCTCAGTAATTGTGGACTGTCGCCTTCCTACCGGAGGGCTGAGGTTCAAATCCCGACACGTACAATGTATTTTCGAATTTTCGAAAATATATGTACGTTATCCGACGCTCTTACGGTGAAGGAAAACATCGTGAGGAAACCTTCATGCACGCCTGCGAAGAGATTCGAAGGTTGTATGTGAAGTCAATCCATCCGCACTGGCCGCGTGGACGACTAAGGCCTAATCACCTATACGGGTAGGCTCGTGTCCCTCGGTGGGGACGTTTAATGAGCTAATGATGATGATGACTGACTGACCTAGAAGGCTAGTCCTAAAATAATTCGGCTTTTTGCTAACCAGCTAAGTTAGCGTTATCCCAAGTTAATATACCATGCGGACAAAGTCGCGCAAAATAGCTAAGTGCTGATATAAAATAACGAATTTAATAGACCCTGACAGTCTGCTATGGTTTCTTTTATTGCGTATGCAAGCATACAGATTTCGGCCCTTCTGATGGAAAACGGTAACCACTCATGGACAACTGCAAAGCCAAGGGCGAAAGTCAAGCCGCTTCCTATCAAGAGGAAAGAGCTCTCATTAAACTTCGTTTAAAGAAGGTCGTGTCGTGGTTATTAAGGAAACCATGACTGGAGGTCGTTCCATTATTTGCACGCATGAGGAAGGAACGATCGCAAGAAACGAACAGTTTTGCAAGCGAAAGTTTCCTGGTGGTATGAATGGACCCTAGCTCGGCGTCGAGTCGTACGATGGTAAAACGGTGACCGGCATGATTTCAAATAGTTCCTTGGAGCACTAACCGTTAAAAAAGCCTGTAACACACAAAAGAGCTAAGTCTCTCCAAATCTCCACGCTTAGCTGACGGGTTGGACATAGTAGGTTTGATAGAATGAAAGCGCTGCCACCCGCCAAGTTAACCTGTAATAAGTCCACTAACAAATAGTCTGTCACAGGCTATTAAGGTAAAGTGTAGGTGTCAGCAATTTCATACTACATTGATACATTAGGTAGCATATATTTTAGTGAAAAGGGTGAGATGGAGAGGAATCCACGCTAAACAATCATTTAATGATACCATTTTAGGAAAGGGCAAGTTTAAGTTAAGGAAGCTACTATTTAGTCACAGGGTCAAGGTATGAATTTTCGAATTTCAGCAGCTTTTCAGATAAGAATTTTAGGTAAAGTGTATACCCGATTGTTTTATAGTTACCGAGGTTGTTTACTAGACTTGGACGTAACATTGCGTTGCTTTAAATTCGAACATTTAATATTAAGCTTAAAAAGAAGAGTAAGTTGGGTAAGTATATTAAAACCAAATTACCGAAATAAAAAAAAGTTTATTACTTAGTATGCCAACAGTTCACTTCAGGGGAACGGGCACTACTGGTCCTCAGTAACATCACTTATTCGGCGAAACACCACGTTTTCTGCGAAGTCGTGGTGATAGTTTAGCATCTATGCACAAACATAACCTTTCCCTAATAAAGAGGCTCGCTCTAGTTGAAACCAGTGTTGGCTAACTATCGACAGTTAACATGCAAGTCATCTATACTATTTATAGTGCAACGGAAGTTCCTTAGACCTCAGTTAATGATAACAAAAACTTCCAGTTAGTTTGGTACAAAATTTGCGTTACAAGATATCTTACTTTTTTAACACGTTTAACTATGCTTGGAACTATTGATAACTGTCTAAGCACCCAGACTTATTTAAAATTAACTATCCGTATTGTATTGTTATACATTTATAGATAGTATCGGACTGTGCTCTTTGAATCACATTACTTATTCATATAGCGTAGTTGTGAAACTTTTGCCGGTGTTTGTGTTTCACAACATGTTCAACATTAATGAAGTGAAATCGATAGATCGAAGACAAAGTCAAAATCTATTTGTCAAATATAGGCTAACAAAAATGCATGTGTAAAATTTCAGTTACTTAAGTGAAACATTAATGAATTTTGAGACTTGAAACAAAACGTTTCAGTGGTTTAGGTGTGCTGAGAAAGGAGCACCCAAGAAATCTCAACAGGAGTTTTATAAACAATGAAGTAACTGAGCAGTATGCCCATCGTTTTTGTAAGCTCCACTCTAAATCCTCTTTGCGCTAATTTTCTACCTAATTTTATAACTTTTACGCCAATAATAGATGAGCATGATAAAATAAGTTCAATAATACAATAAAAAATTAATTAAGGATAGTTGATAGTACCTACTAAAGCGGATTGAGCCCACTTGTTGTGAGGTACGGCCAGACTTCACTTCATGTATGGAAAGTGGTGTACAGTTGGACATAATGCTGGTCGACTGATTGAAGTAATATTTGATAACTTTGATTCATATGACTTTATTTGAACGTACCGTTAATTACTGACTATTTGTCTCTGGCATTTTGCGAATGTCGCATTAATTTTGCCTTAGTAATTCATAACGCTGTACAAACTTAGGTAAGAAAAGAAAATATTCCGATGTAGTAGAAAAATTTTTTGCTTGGCTCAGACTCGTGGGATAAGCTTATTCTTGCTGTAGGTACTTTTAATCCACTCGGAAACCTTTTTAAATATTTAGTTTCGCTATGTACAAAAGCTATAGCCCAGATTAAATGCGCAAGAATCCATTTTTTTTGCCTTACTTGCTCTATTTTAGTAATCTTTAAGGAGATCAGCAACAGATCATCGTTGGAATGGACGAATTAAGTCAAAATTGGTATTTGATAGTCTTCTACTCGTACCAATACTAATATATAGGTAGAGTTTGGTGGCATTTTACACTAAACTGTTTTCGGTGGTAAACACAGATTTTCATACAGTCCATATTATTTTTTGAGTTTTGTATGAAGTTATTTTTCGTGTCCTAATACTATCATGTTGTAAATTTTTTCTTCATTAAAAAGCTTGTTTATTGGAGAGATGAGTCTTTAAAAGGTAAAACTAATGTAAGAAGAACAACTCTGGTTTGCTTTGACCAGCCATTTTTAAACTTCATTTCTATGCTCTCGCAATTTATAACTGGCAGTAGTTGTTCCCTTATCTGGGGGTCTGCATAATTGTGCTAGGAAGAACAACCGTTTGGATCAAGTAGAGTGTATGACACAATAATAATTATGTTTCTCTGCGGACTTCACAACTATTCACGTTGAGGTGTGACGTGCGATTGGTAACACTTACACCTATGTTAGATCTTTTTCTTGAAAGATTTTTTGTTGTAACAGATAATTTACACACCGTAATCCAACTTAACAACGTCCGTAAGTGGGTGAAATTATTCGATGGTACCTAGAATATACTTTTCGAAAGCCTTATTGATATAAAAGTAGTTACTCTGCTACGAGGGAATTCTATTATGCAATATTTTTTCAACGGTTTTCACGGAACTAACATACATGTAAAAGATTTATCAATCAACCAAAAACGGTCTTGTTGTGTTATTTAAAATATTTATCCGGAATATTTTTATTAACAAAGGTTGTCTATGTATGTCTTCCCAAACCAGAGAAAAGGTGTAAAAATAAATTTATCATTCGAAATAAATTAAATATGTTGGAGCTTCTGACATCTTAAAGTCGGTGTGTTGGCTCAGATTGATGTGTGTTTCGAACAATTTGCTTATTGAAAACAAAACAAAACATTTCTGCGTTTTGTTACGCTAGTTTTTACGTAACAGTGATTGAGCGATGTTACAAAGAATAACTTTTATTTCTAGAACAACTTTGTCAATGCGTGGTGATTGATTTTTTTTTCAAGTTAAATTTGAGACTGACAATAATGGTACTTATGGGGCGAACGCTAACAAATCATTTTTCTAATCTAATCAGAGCATTTAAACCCTCATAGTGTTTATTCATTATTGGTTTTATCTAAATAATTTATGAAATACAATAAAGTATTTTATTTTTCAACCCTCAGATACTTTAACCCAATTAGTAAGGACACTTAACGAGTACATAGGTGAGGTTGCTTCAGTTATTATTTGCAAGCTGAGACCCCTAACAACATCTCAGCGCCTCATATTTAGGAGCTTTGCTTTTTAAAATTCAGTGTGTCTGTTCACGTCAAACTTTAGAGAGGATTTAAAATGTATTTCTCTTAACGTTAATAACATTTAACATTAAGGTAGTCGTGTTCTGTCGTTACATTTACTGGGTTAATGTCTCCTCGTCACAGTGGATCTTTAAGTAATTACTGGAGTGCTCCTCACAAATATAAAGGCGTTATTAAGGACATCCTGCAGCAAATGGCATATTTACGAGACCGTGTTTGTATAAACTTGTTAGAAAAAGGTTAAATGTTATTTATTGATTTATATGTTAAATTACTTTACTAGTAATTTGTTTATTTAATATTGGTAACACATTGACATAAATCGCATATCATACGTTAGTACAATAAGTAGTTTTAGAATGAATGGATACCATTCTTTTTGTGCATAATGTAATATCTTATGTTGGAACTTAATGGGATAACGCTTCAAGTGTTAAAAGCATAAAAACAATGGAAATTCTATTAATGTGAAAATATACGACTTGGGCAACCAGCAGGATAAGTATTTTGTTATTTATCTGGAATAGTTTTACTTTGGAAGACCTCTTTTGGCTACCAAAAAACAAGTTCTGTAAAGTGTTTCCATTACGCGTCCTAGAACTTTCCCGACCAATGAAATAGCACGCTGAATTAATATAAAACCTTGGTCAAGCTGGTCCGATGATATCATTGAATGGCTCTCACAAAATAAAAAGATATTAGTTAACCTTTTTTTGTAAAAAGAAATTTGCGTATATTACGTAGTGGCAAGAACCCAGAATTAAAAATGATTACTGACTGAAAATGTATCGACTGGTTTAAAGTAAAATATCTAAAGGTGCACCATTTTACATTCATAAATATAAATTAACAAATATACTTGCGAGCGAAGCTTAAATTCGAACGATAACAAAGGCTAAAATTGCGGTTCATTTACCGTAACCTCTACGTACAGCTTCCCTCGGGCTGGCATTTTGGAAAGTTATACGCAGCTTACATAAATCTCAGCCCACGTCGAAATGCTTACAAAAGTAAATTACCTATCTCATTCTAATTTTAACGAATAACAGGGAGGTTATATGCAGGTAGTGTATTTGTTAGCATCAGCATACTGGATTATTTTTGGTGTCTCGGACAGGTGGTAGACTCGGTACTGAGTCGTCTAGGTAGATACCACTGCAGTGTCAGTTATCGTCCCGTGAGATATGAGTACTTTGTCCCGAAGTACAGAAGTGTACCTTGTACACTTCTGTACTTCGGGACGAAGCGTGCGACGTGAGCGAAATTCACCGTCCCATTCACTAATGACGTAACACAAGACACACACATATGACATAAGGCGAAGAGTTTGTTTTAGCATTTGGCATCGACATCAAAATTAAGAAAGATTTATTTAACCATTTCTATTTACTTAGCTAAAGATTTTTTTAGCTTATTAGCATGGAGTCGGTATATTTTGTTAAAAATTTTTTTTAGAATTTTGAGTGATTCGTTATAAAATTATCACTGGAATAAATATACTATAATGAAGTAATATTTGCCCTGAGTCGATTTATAAAAGCTCGATTTCTCTAGTCTCCCTTCGTTAAATCATGGCTTCCTTATCATTGAACCACCTCTGAAGTTTCCTCTTTCCAACAAAAAAGAATCATCAACATCTGTTCATCAACGACGGAGATATCCGCGAACAAACATAAAAAAAAATCCCTCGATTTCTCTGATCTCCATCATTAGCCCCTGACTTCCTTAAATTCCTCCTTTTTCGAAGTTGATTAAAAAACAAGCCCGTTGAGACACTTTATAAGACAAATATAAAAAAACTTTCAGTAAGTAACGTCCAAAAATTCTTAAGAAACTTGACGCATAATTGTGTAAGACACTTTTAGTAAAACTTCATATCATTTGCGTCAAGCAATAATCTTCGAGTCAGCTATTAGCCTGGAAATAAAGTCGGAAATAACCTTTTATAATCCCACAAAGGAACGCTTATTGGCGAACGAGGGAAACAAGTTGAGAAGATTTCTCCAGTTGGATAAGAGGCAACGGTTATCTTTGAGAATTATGGACTGAATTTTTTGCCCTTTGGAAAACCTTGGAATATTCCTTACTAGCCAATCAGCGTGTTTTGTTGTGTGTACCTTCATCATAATTTTTTTCCTCAACCTAGTTATGTGTTCTGTTGCTGTGTCCGAAACACGGCAACAGATCGGCTATTGGATTGCTAGATCACTTTCTCAAACAAAAACTGTCTGGAACCCCACAAAAGCAAACATTTATGCTTGTAATAGTATCTCAATCTTATAGATGTTAGGTGACTTGTTCCTTATTCGTCGCTGTTCGATATATGGGTTTCAAATATAGTTACCGAAAATAACTTCTTGGACACAAGTTCCTCTATTTTTTTTAAAATTTATTTCAAGACTTGTTTTGCAAATTAAGTGTCCAGGTGCTGCACATTTTTTTTTATTTATTCATTAAAGTCTCTCCCTCGCGTTAAGGAACTGATTTCACTATTTACATTATATCTAGATATCTTTATTACTACAACATAAGGTTTCTGGGGTCAAATTAGGTAACAAATATATCAAGCGAGCCTTCACAACAAACCTGGCTGAACTTACACATTTGATATGAAAATATATATATATAAAAGCGAAACTCTAGTGAGAATACGTCCATTTATCTGCGCAATATTGAGTGCACGTCTCCTGGGATGTATGAAGAAATGAATATAGTAACTTGGTTACTACAGATATTCTAACGTTAAAGTTTTACAAAGCATTCTGATAACAATGTTGTATAAACGGTTATTTTACGCACCTAATGTTAAGTACCTAATGTTATTTTTACGCTAATTTAATGATCTTTTCTATACTAATTTTAGATTTTTTAGAACTAATCGTTTGAAACAAACAAACATTGCGAAGGTATCATAATTAATATTATAATATCGAGAAGAAATATCAAGAAAATGAGAATCTTTCATGCACTCAATAACCGAACCTGACTAAGTAACTTAATAATTAAGTGGCTTCCAACCTCGTTTTATACATAGGACACAAACATACATTTTTGTAGAAGCTATTATAGAGTCAATATGGACCCACAAAACATACGCCTAAATTAAAATAAACGATAAGTCGGAACCCCCACATAGACGAGTGTAACTAAGGGTAACATAGTCCAGCAGTGCCCTGCATGACTAAAATGATGGTGATAATTGTAACAGCTGTGCTGTGTGTTGATGGAGCGTCGGTGGCTCAATGGTGTGGACTGTCGCCTTCCTACCGGGAGGGCTGAGGTTCAAATCCCGACACGTACCAATATGTTTTCGAATTTTCGAAAATATATGTACGTTATCCGACGCTCTTACGGTGAAGGAAAACATCGTAAGGAAACCTTCATGCACGCCTGCGAAGAGATTCGAAGGTTGTGTGTGAAGTCGTCCAATCCGCACTGGGTCCACGTGGACGACTAAGGCCTAATCACCCTATACGGGTAGGCTCGTGCCCCTCGGTGGGGATGTTTAATGAGCTGATGATCAATTGTAACCATAGATATAGTATATAGTAAGCGAAGCGCGCTAATACTAAATCTATGATTGTAACAGCTATCCTTCACCCTGTAAGCCATTATAATAGTTGCACATTAAATTCTTTCATTCCAAAACGGAAAAATACGAACGCAGGATACATTTCCTGTATAAAATACGGTTCTTTCAGGATTTATGTCGAACGTTATTCGGTAAATACATTCTTATGTTGATACTGATAAGCGGATTTCCGTATTATTTATTTCATATCGGTACAAGGACAGTTACGGATTCTTGTGTAAAAATATCTGCCTCTGAGTTTTTTAAATATTAGTATTGTATCGAACTGGATTACACAATAGACATCCCTAATTTTGTATTAATTTTATGTATCAAGCCAGTAGGCCTACTCGCTAAATTTTTACAGCTATAACGTAAAAATACAAGTTTTGGTCAATTTCATATCGCGCTAATCATTTGACAGCTAGTTCAGACAAAATTGAACCTTAACATTATGACAATACCGAATATCGAAAATGTCAACTATTACAAGATAGGAAGGATATCGTAACTAGCCCCATATTAAGTATAATCGAAATGTTTCGTTTTGAAATAACGCGATTGGCCTGAAGTATACAGTTCACTTGGTCTATATTTTTTAATTTATTTATTTGAGTCATCCCACGTCAAGCATCCTTTTTGACGTAATCCTCTTAAGGGTTCCGTGGCCAAACGGCAAAAAACGGAAACCTTATAGATTCGTCAAGTCTGTCTGTCTGTCCGTCCACCTGTATGTCACACCCTTTTTTCTCCGAAACTATAAGCACTACATTATTCAAACTTTGTAAGTATATGTATTCTGTGAACTGCTATTAGGTATTAACAAATATATATATACATTGGGGTTCCCCATATATTGAACTCAAAATTTATGTATCATCTTATTTCAATTATTTATTTAACTTAAAATAACATACAACAAGCTTAACATTGCTGGTGCCATTCAAAATTCTTATTGATTCTTTTCAGGTCCATACATTTGGACCCACGTCTTCAAGCGAGCTTTAAAGGACTGATCTACGGACAATAAACTTGTTGGAAAAGGGTCGGGAATAATGAATAAAAGTAGAAAAAAACAAGAATTTGTTATCCCTTTTTATTACTCTCTTCTCGACGGGTAACTAATAGTTATATGATCTCAAATACTTTTTTTGTATATTCCTTTAGGTATCAGGTATAAAAGTATAATTGACCACTTGCAGATGGTGCAATTCACTATATGAGTTATCACTAAAAAAATGCTACTTATATATCTTATGAGCAGCGAAATAACTAGGAATATTGTTACCGATCCGCATTGGGGCCTCGTAGTGGGATACGGCACAATCTTCCTAAAGCTATGCTGTACGGGAAGACCTGTGCTTTGAAGTGGCGTTATAGGCGGGTTATAATTATGTTTGTTTTTGTAATCAAAGATGGTATTTCTCAAAGCATACGATACGTTTTTGATTTCGGTTCACAGCGATACCAAAATTTTACTATTATTTTTTATGTTATGAAGTGAACAGGACGGTCACCTGATGGTAAGTGATACGCCTGACAAACAGTTAATATTCTTCATCAACGCCCCTCATCCGAGACAACAGATGTTAGGTCTCTTCTCTCTCTCTCTCTCTTCAACCTATCGCAGTCCACTGCTGGTCATAGGTCTTCCCCATTTTCCGCCAGATATCCCGGTTCTCCGCTTTTCTCATCCAGCTCCCACCACATCTGACACTGCGGTACCCAAAGCGACTCAGTATCAAGCCTACCACCAAGTAGCGGAATATATAGGCTGGATTGCGACACCCACGCTAAGAACCGAAGTAACGGATCTCTTCGGAGTTTGAAGGTTGTTATTTCAACAAAATATGAACTCAACAATTTCCGTTGATTAACCTCTTTAACTTAAACAAGGTGAACTTTAAATCAAAGCGCGGTTTTTTCAAAGCTGGTAATGACATTTAAGTTTCCCAAAGCCGTGGCGCTAAACTTTATTTGAGCAGGACATGCGCAGTGCAAGCTCAAGTTGGGTTCCACTCAGTGTACCTCCGGAACGCGCGGCTATCAACCGCCCTAAGCTAAACATTCAAAATTTCCACCGTAATTTTAATCGCCGAGTGTTATATGTAAGCATTGAATTAGAATAGCATGTTGATGTGCCTAGACAGTTAAACTAAGCTTCCTTCAGTAGGTGTGCCTGTTCTATACTCACGGTAAGTTTTGATGTAATATTTCTGAGGTTTTCGCAACGCATGGTTGGAACTTTGTGTTTAATTGGAGGAACAAAATTTGGATGGTAGACGTAACTCAAAGTTTTTTAGAGCTTAGTAATAGTTTAGTCCGTGTAAGATTTGTTTTAAAGATAAAAATTGTATTACTCCTTGAAACTTCTTTCTGTTTTATTTTTATTTTGAAATCACTTTTGAATTCAATGTTTATACTTCGACGTGAGCAAGTAATAGGATTAGAACAAAATTTTAATCAAAGTATAAAATATTATTTAAAAATACAATAGAAACTGTTTTTAACTTGTTGCGCTAACAAAGTAGGAATCTAATCTATAAGGTCAGCTTGAACCAGGTATTTGAAGGGTCTAGATAACCTTTGTTATATCAGCTTACATAAAATGAATATCTCATCATATTATGCAATCTTAAATAAATAATACTTAATTTTAAAAAATGTGCTAAATTCAGCAATTTTAATCTGCTGTTTGAATATTGGTTTCAAATATTGAATATACTTTAGAAAGCTGTAAATAGAATTATAAAGCTTATTCAATATTTGAAACCGCCACCTGACCGCGATTGCAAATTAACGTAATGACGTCACAATCCTGACGCTAACACGCAACGTTTCAGCTTCAGAGAGATAACTTTATGTTAAAATTAAAGCAAACGACTATAAACGAAAATATTTTGATCATTTTCTTAGAAATATATAGATGTTTATAAAAAAATGTCAACATTTGCCACATGTTGGAAATTTTACACAGACCTGTAGGACACGACTTTTGAAGAAACCTTTATCATTTATGACATCATAAAGCCACTATTGAAGAAATATTCACATATATTTTCACCGACACTAAACAAAAATGATTGATAAATACAATCACAAAATTAGTTCATGTAATTTAATTTACGAATTAGATTTATCAACTTAAGATTGTGTAAAATTAATTTTGGTTGTGATCAATGTTAAAATAATTGAGCAGTTAACAATTTATTGGGTAATTTTGGACCTTTTAAATAAATTATTATACTTAGTACAACAAGTGTAGCTTGTTAGGTTCTGCTATAATTGTAGGTTTTTGTTTATGTACCATTGATAGGAATTAATTTATTATTAATCGATATACCTACAGGTGGCTTAATATTAAAATATTAAGCCACCTAATTTCATATATCTATTAACGAATAAGTATGAAGACATATTTCACGAGCGGTTTGTAGGCTTGATATTGAGTTGTCTGGACATGTATTAGCCGCAGTGCCTTATCAGGCACTGGTAAGATATCTCTTACCGTGAAATTGGATTCAACACTCTTATTTCACGGCAATATTACTAACATCACTTTAATTGTTAAGCAAATGTTTAAAGCTATACATAAAATAACATACCCAAAGCTAAGAATATCAGGTCTGAACAAAAGCTTGTCTTTATAACAATATTTGAGATTACCAGAGCCTGGATTCCCAGAAAAGTATTTCAAACCAATAAATTAGAAAAAATAAGTTTTTAGATGAAGTTTATGCTACCTACTTGTATGATAAAAATAGCAACAATATAAGGTGCGTTTCATACGCAGGTTTTGTGACTTTACTGAAATGCCATTGCAAATTTAACCTTTACATTATGACGTCACACACGTCGTGATCACTGCAATGCAAAGCGACTATCAGAAACAAGTTAGAAAAAGACATTTCGCTTATAGTATGCACGAACTTGTAATAAAATCTCTATGGCTATACTAAATTTGTACTGGCAGGCTTTCGTGTCTTTAAGTTTAAAAAAATAAGTTTAAATACAAACACAGATAATATCATGTATACTATATACAAGTTAGGAAAATTCGTGATATTTTTTTTTTTTTACCGTCTAGATGAGTGAATCTAATGAAGAAATTCGATACATTGTAACATTTTGCTAGGAAAAAGGTTAATATGCAATGCAAGCCGCGAAAAAAATTGCGATTTTTATGCAGGCTACCCACAACAAAACCCTAAGAAATACTAGCATACAGTGCATATAATAACATCGGTTAAACGCTTAAATAATAGTATTTGAGGAGCCGGTAAGAACACAGATAGAGCTAACCATATGTATTTGAAAATATACTTCTTTTTATAATTCTTGAAAGCCAATAAAGCATCCAATTAAATGAATTTTGATAAATACAAGTATAAGTAAGAACGTGACATTTTATATATAACGGTATAACGTAAAATTACCAAAGCTGATGCAATTTACTTGATGTAAAAGCCGTTTGACCCAATCAAAATTTAGCCAATAGCTTACGCTACTTATCCGTCATAAGATATCTCGAGAAAACTGTTCGTAAGCACGCTGGCACGTTATGCATTTTTAATAGGTTTGCCTTGAGCTTAAGTTTACGGTTCATCTTAAGGTTGATCTACCCATCTTATCTCCTTATTGCAGCCTATAGTATTCGCAGACCACTACTAGACAAAGTTATTCCCAATACTACGCCAGATATCCCGGTAGTCTGCTTATTGGCATCTGATCTTGATGTTTTGTTTGCCTTAGGAAGGAATTCTGTTTGCCTTATTTCAGTGTGTAGGACAGCCTCGGTTTTACATCATTACTATTAGTTTAACATATTGCACTGTTTATTTTTATTATGCACTAGCTGTGCCCCGCAATATTACCCGCGGTATAAGATTTTCTCCCGCAAAACATAGCGCGAAGCAAACGTGTCCCGCTACCTGCCAAAAAAACTCTCTTTCAAATCGGTTCAGCCGTTTGAGAGATTATTCGGAACAACCACATAAACAGACAGGGGGACAGACAGACAAAAACTGTTATTTTGGTTTATGTAGCGTATGTATTATCATATGCATTTCATATTCAACGGTTATTTTAATATAACAAACAGACACTCTCATTTTATTTATATGTTATAGATTATAATTGTACAAGTCTAGCAATTGCTAAAGCTGATATGACGAGATCAATTAGTGAGATTATGATTCCAACGCAGACTTTAAAAATTAAATCATATTAAATTAACTAGTTTATGGGCACATCAATTTTACTAAATTAAAACAAGATTATCATTAACGTTACCAATTCAAAATAATACGTCATAAATCTATTAAAATAAATTAATGAACACACAGGGCCTTAATTGATGAAGGCTGACCGGTAATTAGTTTCAACCCCACTGGATACTCTACCCATTGTTTGTTTTAATAATTAATCACTCGATTAAGAGTGAAATATAGATTACAATTATTTATCTCATGGTATTTGGAAAAGTAATAAGTTGGTTCTACTAAAAAAAAACACTTATTATGAAAAATATATACATCCCGTGCGTTTTAACTGTCAAACGAAAAACCACAATCAAATTATGTCATGGTTAGGCTACTGACCGTCCCGTACACTTAGTAATATAAAAAAAAAATTTATGTTATGTATGTAAAGTGATATGCAACTAAGCATACATGTACTTAATGTAAAAACTACGTTATCTACAAATGTTTGAAAAGATGATAAAGAAAATGAAATAAAAGCAATCCGGTATGAGCTTTCTGACATTACAGAAGCAAACAACTTCTTTAGAATAATATCATAATACGTGACAGTATAAGATTCATTTTATGGGAACTAAAACGCTTCATGTAATTTGTTTAAGTGAACAAACCATACTTACGTTACCATTTATAGATAGAATAATAATATAAATTTGGATATCTCGAGTTGTTTTGTTAATTGCTAATTTATTTATAAGAAAATAACTGAAAATTCAGAAGCAAATTGTTATATTAAAACGAATTACAAATTATAAACATTGGATTGAAACTAGTGCGTAAAATAACAGTAACATGGTTGCTTATCTAATTTAATTTAGGCCCAAAATAGTCTAGATCTGCGTAATGATATCGTATTTATATTATGCTCTTAGATTCGTGAAGATTATTGGCATGTTTTCTGATTTAATAAACACTAAATAAACGTATCTAGTATACAACATCATATTTTTCGCCTTTTAGAAATAGTTATTTACTTAAGGGAATATTAAGCGCATTGTTAATAAGGCGAGTCAAAGAACCGTTTTTACAATAAGTAACAAGTACTTTCAACATTATTGTACAATCAAAGCTTTAGATACTATTCCGACCGAACCACAAAAGGTTTGGCATAGTCATTTATATAATTCAACGTATATTTATAAATCATCCAATGCTTTCACTTAATGATATTTTCATGTGTGTTGACAATTTCTATAATGGATTTCTTCCCGGTAAGGGAATAACTTGTCCTTTTTAATTCCACATAAGGATTTAGCCCTCCGGCCCGATGGACTGACGACTTGCGAAAGGTCGCTGGTGGAGGTTGGATGAGAAAAGCCGAGGACCGGGATATCTGGCGCAAAATGGGAGTGACCTATGTCCAGCTGTGGACTGCGATAGGTTGAATAGAGAGAAGGATTTAGTAATATTTTCATCTTATGTAATTAAATATGCAGATCACTAGCCGCATCTCATTATGATGATATTTCAAGTGTTTAAAACTATGCCTCTCTTGTCTAGGAATCTGGATGTAATGCAGTAAAATTACTTCCCGATCATTTGTTATTCCTAAATTTACAATTGCATAATATATTTTATTTAAATGAAAACGTTTGCTTTCAATATTGATTACGTTCTTTATAGATGTTACATGGCCAGTTTCTAAATAAAAAACTTGCCTGTATACCTGATGCGAAACGTTAAATTTGCTACTAATTCGACGTCTAAATCTTTATAACAGATGGTCAACAACTAATTCAAAATACAAATTAACGTTTGAAAAGGAAACTGTGGTGTTGTTATCATCAGGACTTTATTAAAGTTACAAAATGTTCAATTCTAAAGAAAGGCTCATAGAGAAAAGTAACAAATACAGTAATAATTAAACTTAAAATTCTTCATAATATTAATTCTGGAGAAATTTTTGTTATATAGGTTTCTTGTTTAATACCATTTTAAAAAACCAATGCAGAGCTAATTTCGGAATGGCTGTCATGTAAATTCGATTTTGTCATTACTTAAATTGATTTCACTCGCATCACTGAGACCGCTTTCCGAAACCTACGCAACGATTTCGCAAATAAATTACATCAAGATTTACTTTCCATTAACGATATTTATATAACACATTCCTAACAATAAGGCCCTTGCTACTTATTTATCTGACGAGCTTAATGGTAAATGACGAAGTTACATCTCTTTACTCCATAAATAATTAAGATTCATCGGCAATTAAAAGTATTGAATGTGTAATTTGCTGTACGATGTTTGTTTATTTTTTTATTCAAAATACTTGAAAGGGCTTTACCTAGACTAAATTTGCGACACCGAAGGGTTACCAATGGAAATAATACGCTATTAGCCGTACAACCTATAGTTCTTCTGTTTCATGTAGGCACAGCAAAATTGAAAACGATTAAAATAATATTTCAACAACAACCATAGATATGAAAGCAATATTGAAAGCGACACCTTACTTGGTATACCGATGACTTAAGGTGATGTGTACCCGACAGTGGTTGACTGCCATGTATTGGTCGTGGCTGAATTATTTTGATCGGAAACATTTGCGCAGCAGTAGCTGTTTGTTTTTTTTTAATAATTATTATCAAGTTACGAAGTGAATAGGAAGACCAGGGCGCTCAATTGATACGCCTGACTATAACGGAGTGGCATTTAGGGAGACCAACACCTGATTATTCTCTATCAATTCCGCACTGCGCCCGACACCCGAGACGACAGATCTTATACTCGGTAATTACACTCCTGTTTCACGGGACGATATCTAGCACTGCGGTGGTACCTA
This sequence comes from Leucinodes orbonalis, assembly GCA_019425675.1. Lineage (NCBI taxonomy): Eukaryota > Metazoa > Arthropoda > Insecta > Lepidoptera > Crambidae > Leucinodes > Leucinodes orbonalis. Next base: position 34,101 of record PQWD01013929.1, on the reverse strand, counting down.
CCTAGACGACTCAGTATCGAGTCTACCACCTAGTAAAATTTTATTAAGTAATGATGATGATTAATAGTGAAATTGACGGTCAATTTTTTATCACTGGTGTCAGAGTTTTAAACCCTTAATATAGTTTTATGCTATCTCATGTACTCAGTTTTAATTGTGGAAATCTCTCTCTTAGTATTTGTTAGCGCTGGAATGCCAATTATATCGAGCTATCGTATGTAGATTGGCAATCTAGTCATAGCTGAGTCTGTTTGCAAGACCTGTTACGCTATAACGGAAACACGAACGTGTAGGTATATTTGCATGGTTAAGTTGTTTTAGACTTAGGTCATAATGTAGTTAATCATCATCAGCCAATATCATCCTTCTGTAGACCACAGGCCTTTTCGCAAAGCAATTCCATGAAAAGGTGTAGAGTTAGATCAAAAAACATTTATAAAGGACAAAAAAATTGAATTTATTAGCTTTGTGTCGAAAAAAATAAAGCCAAAAATCGTTACACGTTGACAGCTCTCGCATCTGAAAGGCAGTTACTTATTCAAACAACGTACTTTGTTAAATCCATGTAACGAGACGTAGCATCGAAACGTATGTTTTGACATTTGTTACCTGATACATGACTCAATTTGCTTTGTAACCTTTTGGGGGACCTTGGGATTGTTTACTTGTAGAGCTGCGGTCGACACGACACACATGAATAGGTATGCCCATAGAAATTCTATGGATTCGACAGTTTACATAAATATATAATATACATTACGTATTTTAAATATTGTGCCTTATCTTATGGGTTTCAAAAAAATGCTTTCAAGATTTTATTTTACTCATTATCAGCTCATTAAACGTCCCCACTGAGGGGCATGAGCCTACCTGTATAGGAAACAGGACTTAGTCGTCCACGCGGGGCCAGTGCGGATAGACCGACTTCACGCACAACCTTTAAATCTCTTCACACCGTAAAAGTGTCGGATAACGTATATATAATTTCAAAAATCCCAAACTCATGGCGGATTTGAACCTGCGCTTTCCCGTTCGGAAGGCAGTACATACCATTGAGCCATCGACACTCTCTCATTTTTTTCTCTTTCTTATTCTCACATTTGCATTTTCATTCAGTGGTGTTATTTTCTCTAATCTTAAAACTATTATGGTACAATCGATACGGGTGAGTAAAAATAGTCCGACCTCTGATATAGGTTTCTCCGTGCCCCGATGCAATTATAGAAAGAAGCTCTGTAGCTTTTAAATCATGTACCCATATTAATCGTTATCATAATACACATACTCCTATGAGACTCTTCCTCCTTTTGTAGATCGGTTATGTTCGTGGGCATTCAGTCTTGAACTGTGACGTTAGTCCAGTGTTAGTACGTTGTCAGTAGTATTCGTTATTTGGTACACTTTAGGAATGAAAGATATAACCAACCTGAGCCTTTGCATTATAGAGGCCGAGATCATTTCAATTATAGAGTCATTTTTTTATGTAATGGGGTCAAACGAGCAGACAGCTCACCTGTTTGTAATGACTCCACCGTCCATGCACATTTGTTATACCAAAGGGCACAGATAATAAATATTTACTGACATTGAGCCCCATATTAAGCGAGAAGCTTGTAGTTAACAATAATTGTTTTTTGGAAATACATTCATATTATACATAAAATCACCCCGACTACAAACAGACATGAACATGTACACAGATGTGTATAAATCCTGGGGGAACCCGGAGCCCTTGATGTATTAGCCAACGTCTCGACCATTACACCTCATGGGTAGTCCTGTAAACATTTTGACTTTGTTTTTATACAAAGAAATCTTGTATTCTTGTTTAACTCGTAAGTGATCGATGAAGCTCGACTAGAAGTGGCGAAGAGACTAGACTTTTCTACCAATAATTAAGTGAAACCTTTGAAGTTCCTTTGTATTACTTATACAAAATATTAACTATATTTCGTTTAATATCATAAAATTCCAAGTATTCATTTCTACCTTTTGGTAGGTATTATTTGAAGAAAGAATTATGTTTCTATTAAGGACTTATTTCAGAAGTACCCAAAATCAATCGTACTTAATAAATTAGTTAAATAATTTCAATTAAGTCATCGTTGCGTCCGCCATTACTGTCGCTCCGATCGAACACACCATAGAACGTTCCGGAAACTCTACGTCTCAATTTATGGAATCGATTGGGAATGGACACCGCCTCGCTCATGAATGAACATGAGTTTCCTTTTTCTTTTAACCCTATCGATTTTTGTCTTAAATAATGTACATAGGCATTCTTAAGATATTGAGTAATACTATAACAAATGTGAGTGTTATATCAGTGTAATGTTTTTAAGATCTATAAAATGAACTTGTTTTTAAGTCCCGTAATTGCAAAGTGTATTTTTTTGTAGATTAATGTCATGGTCAGGATTGGATATTATTGGATGACAAAAGCGGAGGACCGGGATATCTGGCGCAAAATGGGGGAGACCTATGTCCAGCAGTGGACTGGGATAGGTTGAATAGAGATAGAGTGGTCAGGATTGATTGGTTTTCAATGATCATGAATAACCTAACTCCTTAGCAACAGAAGTTCTAGCGACATGGTTGTTAAAACCTTAATTTCTTTAACATTCAGTCACAATTAAAAATATACTGTTAGACGGGCATCGATGACTAACGTGGCTCTTAAAGTCTTATAAAGTTTACCACTACAAAGTCCTCCGCCGGAAAAATGTATTGTCCAATGAGTTTCATAATTATGGGGTTTCGAGCTTTGAGTCTCACTGTACCTGTTTAAAAGGTCACTAGACTGCCTAATACGAATGAATTTCGGACAGTTATCCACAACTATTGGTGTCAGAGCCTTGTCTCCTTTTTTTACAAAATGCACTATTGACCGGTGAGATGTGCTGTAATCCTACAAGGTATGCCACGTGTACCTTTCTATCGTAGAATTTGTAAGACTTCAGTTTATCAGAGGACTGAGATGAAAGATGAAGAAATGTTAATAATTTCAATCTGATTATCCAGATTGAGAATAATTCCAATTTACTAAGCATGAATACGCTACTAAAAAAAACGTTCTATAAAAACCTTTACCTTTGCAAAAAGGCCTCCAAGCCTAAAGTAATTTGCGGTCCATTGTCATATTTTGCGGTAAATCCGCCAAGGGATGCCTAAATAACCGACCCTAAAGTTATGCTGATTGTTAATATCATATTCGATATTTGAACCTTATTTTTTACGACAGTTTCTTTTGACCAATTACCTACACTGACCTACACTCCAAAAAAAAGAAGATGTATGGCTGAATAAAAAAAAACTTGATTATTGAAAACAAATAAGTATATTTATTATGTTTATATGTTTGATGAATATATTATTTACGTTTCTTTTATAAGGTTTTTCTAAACGCAAAAGAGTGGAAGCTATTTTTTTGGCCCGGTCATTTGGAAGGCGTGTGTGGGGCCGAAGCCAACAGCACAGAGACCTTTTTTACACGTGGCGGATACCATCACAGAATGAACAATATGATACAACCCATGATGACCCCCGCCAGGTGAAAAGACTATTGTAAATATATGGAAACTACAATACTGGGCTATGGAATTGGGTTTTGATGGACTGGATATCTGGGCTGGAAACTAGTCTCACAGTAAAATAGAGACAGGCGGTTACGCATTTGTCTTGACACTTTAAAACTATTTTAGTCCGTGTGAATATGGGTCAGCAGCTAAAAATTGAAATATCGAGCGCTGAACTAGACTAGCTAAATTTAATGATGGCCGGCTTAGGTCAATAATAAAATACATAATTGGATTCACAATTTCACCCAAAAAGTGTCCACAGCAAAATTTTGCCCATCGCATTGGCCAGAATTTTCGTTCGAATTTCACATGACATAAAGTCAGTAGTGTGCTTGTGCTTTTGATTTTGTACTCTTTCAGTGACGCGTTAAGGTTAAAACTTATATAAATAATACTGCGTTATAAAATTAACAATAACTATATGTATGTGTAGTGCGGCTCTGACATTTTAAGGGTGTCATTTCTTCGTGATTATGCATCTAGTTAGTTTTTTTTTATAACATAGGGAGGCAAACGAGCATGCGGTTCACCTGATGGAAAGTGTCACCGCCGCCCATGGACATTTGCAACAGCTGAGGTCGCAGGGATGCGCTGCCGGCGCTGTTTGTTTATCTAACTAGCCGGTTTGTCTAAGAGGCCGGTGGTAAATTTAGTCACGTATTTTAAATCAAAATGTTTAAAACATCCTAATTTTGATGTAACATATATTTTTAATGCATTGAACGATCGCGTGACTTATGAAGCTTATAGGCTAATTATAACCTTACTCTAAAGACGTTATGTATTATATTTGGTTATTTTTATACTTTGTTTGAAATATATACAATAATTAAAACTTAGATATATAAGCTTTTAATAAGAGTTATGGCAAATGTACAAAAACGCGCGAAACACTATGCGATAAATGTTCGGCATTGACCTTTATGGTTATAAACTTAGGTGCTGACCTTCTTTCAATTTCATACTAGTAGGATTCTAAGAAATGGCTGACCTATGCACCATTCGTATGAAACCATACTTAAGGCTCTTCTTTGAAAATGCATTAATTATGAATAAGGTTTTATTGGAAAGCTAATATAATCAATAAATAGTTTGGAATATACTCATTCTAACACCTGTTTGTGGTGTATCCTGGGAACCAGCGCGGCGGGGTATGGTATAAAACCATCAGCGGAATGATTATTGTATATTAATTCGGAATAAATAATAGTATCTACATTATACCTTAATATCTACGATTAGATACATAGCGAAGCACATATCATTTTCCTCCTACCTGTTTCGGTTGTAGTTTCTATACCACCTCACGGCTACTGGCGGGGTTTTCTACGATCACTTTATTTATATAAAATGGGTCGATAGCGTGCCATTCGAAGCAAGGAATTGTCTTTTATTTCGAACAGCCAGGTGAAACTAGTAGAATCAAACTATGGGACTTTCATTACGTGCTCTACAAGCAAGATTCAAACCTTCGATACATTGCGACTACCTAACCTACTGGCTGATTAACCAATGTTTATACAAAATAAATTTATATTTTTAATGTTAATATGTGTCGATAAATACACGCACGTTTTCAACAATATACCTCAATAGGTAGTTATCCCATTTTCCAGCAGTGAACACAGCTATTGACATAATAGCTGCCATAGCATCTGAAACATAAGAGCTCATGAAGTACATTTCAGAAAGGCAAAAATTGTATAAATCAAACAAATTAACTTATCCATCATATCTGTGCGACGATAAGTTTCAACAATTTCACGACAGCTAATAAAACAAGCCAGTGATAAATGTGTGGCCATAAAATATCTCCATAGACAACTTAGTAAGGGTCTAGAACTGCCGTAACGAAGACAAAGAGATTCCAACTGCTAGTTAACTGGTTTAGTGCCCTACATTTTCCTCGGAAAGTGGACGTAAAAAAAGAAATGTTGGAGAATTACTTTGGTAAAATGCTGGAAAATTTATCACACATTCCGTTTTTTTCACAGATTTATGAATACTGATGAGGAAGATCCAATTGCACGTAATTACGTTTTTCAGCTACGGGGTATTGAATCACACAATATGTGAATAATGAAGTCCATCTCGTAATAGAGGATATCAAAACTTTGAGATGATAATGCTAAAAACCATTTTATAGGTTTCATTAGAATTTTAAACTTAATATATGTATGGCAACCCTGTGTCCGAGCACCACCGTTTACCGCACCTCCCGCGCGGACCCCCCGTATCGTATGATCGCCTGCCGCGCGTGAGTGGCAGTCTGCGCCAGAGCCTATTCGCGCATGCCCGTACTAGTCCGCCGGAATTCGCTACGCGCACGCGCTACGACTAAACACCCTTATAGGAACACCCAACAGATTAGAGTCCTCACAGGTGGCGCCCAACGTAAAATAACGCCGTATCGTGTGTGTATTTGTGTTTTCGGTGATCGAACCTACCTAGTGCGATCTGGAACATTCCCGCGTACGCGAGTGCAAGTAGGTACCTACTTAGCAACAATGGTGAATACTCGAAGTGCAACAGCGAACCGCGACGTGGAGGATAGAGATGATGCGGCGCAAATTCCTGCATTCCCCGACCCTCTACCCCACACGTCGACACGGGAGCACGAAGACGACCGCTACCAGGACGAGCACGCTCCGTCCAACCAGGAGGACGTCGATGTTTTACCACCCCGTCACGGCGCGACGTTCACTAACGACAATGTCGCGTCTATCATCGCTTCACTTCAGAGAGCGCAGACCGACGCGTTCAAAGACCTACTATTATCAGTGACTCGTGCGACCACCTCTACGCCGGTACAACATAACCACGGAGAGGGAACGCTTGCCCGCTGCTCAGCACAGTTTTCCGGCCACACGACCGAATCTGTTGAAGCGTTTATAGATGCCGTGGAGGCGTACAGCGAATGTGCACAGGTATCGAGTACGAACATCCTACGAGGACTTGCGTACCTACTCACGAGGACGCTGCTATATGGTGGCAGGGAATTAAAGGTACATCACATCGTGGGCTCAAGCCAAAAATAACTTAATAAGCGCGTATGGTGACCGCCGCCTCCTCACCGAATATACCTACAACTTTTCGCAAGCCCACAACGTTACGACGAAAATACGGATATATTCATCGCGCGCAGCCGTGCGCTCTTGGCCAGGATCCCTGAAAGGGATATATCGGAAAAAGCAAAACTTGACATGATTTACGGCCTTCTACATAATAAAATAAGAAAACGACTGCGCCGTGAAGAGTTTGACACTTTTCAAGATTTATTACGTCATTCACGCAACATAGAGGATTGCCAAGCAGAGGAAGACCTCACGAAGTTGACGCCGACCGCTGCACACCTTCATCGTTCACGGGACATCGTGCGCCGCATACATCGGTCCCTCCGCCCGCGTCGCGCGCATCCAAACCGACCGCTACGGCCGCAACCCGGCCGGAGCCTCAGCCGCGGCCGCAGCCGCGCGAACTACGCTGCACCGCCGCCGCAGGAGCCTACGCGCCCGGTACGAGAAGCCGCTGCCCCTGCCGCGAGAAAGCAACGCCCAACCTGCACGTATTGCAAAAAGTATGGGCATACCAAGGACCAGTGCCGTAAGTTGCAGAACTCTGGTGAGTCCCAATCCCTCCTACGAACTATTCTTCAGTGCATCATAATGCGGTCCCTAAAGTGAATTCTATAATGTCGAGTCCCAATCTTCGTCGCGTGTGAATAATCAAAAGTGTCAAAATCTAGTCTTAAACGTAAAAAAAGTTGTGAGATGCTACAATGCAACAAGATAAGTGTGCCAACTCGTTACAAATACGTAATATTGAAAAATGTATTTTTCCTCATTCTGCGGCAGTGATCGTTGTAGCATGTCACAGTATATAATAATCAGTATGAAAATGTTCTCAAAATTTTTATGAACATCAAACAGAAAAATAAATTTTTCTCGTTCTTGTAAACATATTATTGATATGCCACAGAGTAATTACAATCAGTACAATAAATCCTCACACACTTGTGAGCGCAATTTAATTTTTCGTGTCCTGAACGTATCAATGATATGTCACAGTGCAGTAAAGACCAGTATGGTCAATCCTCACAAACTTGTGAGCGCAGTCTGCTTTGTTGTGAATTTTCGTATTATTGTATAAATGGTAACAGTTTGCCACAATGTAATAAGACTCAGTGTACTAAATTATTTCAAAATGGCGTTAATAGCTTAAAGAAATGTAACAACGTAGATGTGATAGCGTGTGCGCGCGGTGATTTTCCGGTGTAGGCCGCGACTTACGTCCGATTTTTAAAATTGATATACTAGGTCACGTAGGCACCGCGCTGATCGACACGGCCGCCAAGCATTATTGCAGGTCATACGCTATATGCTCTCCTTCTACGACTGGGTCATCCCCTCCACCCTTCTTCGCGGGAAGTAAAACTCGCAGACGGCATAGTCCGTACTATGGGAGGTGCTTACCACCGTTTTACCGGTGCGCTTAAAATACGGTTATCAGTATTCCGTTCATATTTTTCCCAAGGCTTCTAATAATGAAACGCTATTGGGCATAGATTTTATTACAGCTGCTAAGGTAGTTATCGATTTTCACAAAGAAATGTGGTACTTCAGTGACATTGTTGAGGTCAAGTATAAATTGTCGTTCGAACCGACATCGCGGATTGTCTCCTGTGCTTCGACTCAGATATTAAGAGACGATGAAGGTCGTCATCTGACTCCAGCTGAGCGGGAAGCGCTCGCTGGTGTTCTCCTTCGCCACTCACACGTCTTCAAAGCAGGGGGAGGTCCGACGCCGTATGCGGAACACCGCATTGATACTGGCGCACATCCGCCAATAGCTGTGCCTCCGTATCGTCTGAATCCTGCCAAAAAGGATCAAATGAAGGTAGAGATAGATAAAATGTTACAGGACGATATTATTGAGGAGTGTGAATCGGCTTGGTGTTCTCCAGCGCTGCTGGTGCCAAAGCCCAATGGTGGGATTCGCTTCTGCGTCGACTACAGGCGTTTGAATGCTATCACCAAGTCCGATGCTTACCCGATGCCATGCATCGATGAGCTGCTGCAGAGTACCAAACGAGACTGCTTCATGAGTACGCTGGATCTCAAGTCTTCTTACTGGCAGGTCATGGTCCATGAGGCCGACAGGGACAAAACTGCTTTTATTTGCCCTCTAGGAACCTACCGTTTTAAGAGAATGCCGTTCGGGTTGAAGAACGCACCCGCAACCTTTCAGCGCCTCATAGATCGTCTCCGTTCCTGCTCAGTTTTACAAAATGTAACACTGCTCGCGTATTTAGATGACCTACTGGTGATCTCCGAAGGGGGTCTCCAGAAACATCTGCAAGACCTTGACGCAGTTTTTAAACGTCTCGCCGAGTTCAACCTCCACGTCAATAGGGAGAAGTGTGCTTTCGCTAGGGAGAGCGTGAAATACCTCGGCCATGTCATTTCACAACAAGGCGTTTCCACCGACCCAGGTAAGGTGAGTGCTGTGCTCGAGATGAAGGAACCAGGTAACCTCAAACACCTAAGGACCTTTTTGCAGACATGTTCGTGGTTCAGAAAGTTCATTCCTAACTTTTCGAAAGTTGCCGAACCGTTAACACGCTTAACTAGAAAGAATCAAACATGGACTTGGGGTATCGAACAAACCAAGCGTTCAACGAGCTAAAGCGTCTTTTGACCACGGCTCCTATACTGGTACAAGCCAATTTTAACCAGCCTTTCATTCTGCGTACCGACGCAAGCAACTACGCCTTAGGCGCGGTTTTACTGCAAGGCGAGGGTAATCAGGAAAGGCCGATTGAATACGCTAGTAGACTCCTGACTGCAGCAGAGCGCAATTACTCTACTACCGAACGAGAGGCGTTGGCTGTAGTCTGGGCGGTCGAGCGGTTTCGACCCTACCTAGACGGCCAGCCAGTCATTATCGGCAGTGATCATCAACCCCTGCGTTGGCTGCTATCTCTAAAATCGCCAGCAGGTAGGTTAGTCCGTTGGGCCTTAAGACTCCAGTCTTTTGACATCCAATTCCAGTATACTCCAGGGAAAGCGAACGTCGTTGCTGACACCCTCAGTAGGCCGATATGTGCTGAGGACACCCGCACTGATTGTGGAATCTGTTCCGTCATCTGCGACCTACCCAAGAAGACACCGGGCCAGCTGCGTGAAGAACAACTCGCTGATCCTGAGCTGGAAAAGATAATCAAGAGTCTCGAAGACACTGACGATCTTGCTGCTAAAAGATGGTTAGAAAGAGGTTATATCATGGACCAAGGAGTTCTTTACAGGTATAATCCCGATTCTGACAGCGAAAACCCTCAGTTAGTCATTGCTGCGCACAAAGTAGCAGACATCCTAAAAGAGCTACATGATTCACCAACATCCGGACATCCAGGTATTGATAGGACGTACCAAAAGGTTGCTCAGCTGTATTATTTTACAGGTATGCGGAGATTAATCACAGACTACGTCAAAGCCTGCATACACTGCCAACGCTACAAGGTTTCTAACTCCAAACCCCAAGGCCTACTCCAAACTCCGGTTATGAACCAACGTAACGAAGTATTAGCCATAGATTTATTCGGACCGTTACCTGAAGGAGACCAGGGGAGCGTTGGATCCTGCTCGTTGAAGACACGGCAACAAGATGGACGGAATTGTACGCTCTTAAAGAAGCCACCGCAGAAGCCTGTGCTCACATCCTTATCGAAGAATACTTCATGCGGTATGGTTTACCTCGCAGGATTATTTCGGACAACGGTGTCCAGTTCGTCTCTGCAATCATGCGTCAATGCATGTTGGTACTGGGGATCAAGCAAAACTTTGTACCTTTGTACCACCCAGAAGCTAATCCTGCTGAGCGCAAAAATCGAGACCTAAAGGCGATGTTAGCACATCTCGTAGAAGAAGACCACACCTCATGGCCTAAAAAGTTGCCACTGATTCGGTTTGCCTTAAACAGTGCACAGTGCCGCACAACAGGGAAAACACCTGCCTTTTTATTCTTTGGCAGAGAAATGCGGTCTCCTACAGAGGTCGTCCACGACCTTCGTGCTATCATGGACAAAGATAACTTTATTCCACAGGTAACTCCCTATCTCAAGTCGTTTTTGACATCACTGGCAGCTGTGAGAGAACGCGTGGAGAGTCAACAGGATAAGACTAAGCAGTATGCTGACGCGTCACGTCGACAGTCAGACGTTTTCCAGGTTGGTGACTTAGTTCTTTTAAAATCTCACCTCCTGAGCAAAGGATCTAAAGATCTCACTGCCAAGTTCTTCCCACGTCGTGATGGACCGTACCGTGTTGCCGAGAAGGTTAGCCCTACTACGTATAACATTTCCAGCACTGACCAGCCTGATGTTGTAATAGGAAGATACCATGCCCAAGACCTTACCCGTTACCATGGTAACGAAGCCGCTCCGCCTAAACCCGTCGTTCCCAAAAGGAAGCGTGGAAGACCACCGAAGAAAAGGGATTAGGATCATGAATAGCGATGCTAGACCAGGAACGAGGGCGTTTTCCTAGTCTAGAGGGGGAGTATATGGCAACCCTGTGTCCGAGCACCACCCGTTTACCGCACCTCCCGCGCGGACCCCCCGTATCGTATGATCGCCTGCCGCGCGTGAGTGGCAGTCTGCGCCAGAGCCTATTCGCGCACGCCCGTACTAGTCCGCCGGAATTCGCTACGCGCACGCGCTACGACTAAACACCCTTATAGGAACACCCAACAGATTAGAGTCCTCACATATGTTATTTGTTTAAACTCAAGTCCAACGAACAGGCTCGTAGTGGGTCGTGCCGAAAACAAATAAGCTGAAGCCACTTACGATTACATTTCTATTAAACCCGATTCGTACATAAAACAACGTGAATACATCAAGATCAATAATTAATAGTACCACAGTGAGTAAAAAAACTCATATACCCAGAAGAAAATTGCATGGCTAATAAACTTCTCATGAATTCTGCAAAATTGCTATAAAATATTTTTCGGGCGAAATTTTGAGTATGGTTGGTTCTTAGGGAAGTGTTAATATTAAATGGAAACCAGTAGTTTTGTATGCAAAATAACTTATATTTTATTATGCAAAGATAAAATACACCGGCTGACAGTAATGTTCACAGAGAGTGAGGTCACAGATAAAACAAAACAAATGTGACATAAAAGGCGCGAAATTTAAATATTACAACACTCTCCCTAAATTTGAGCGTTCATAAAATAATTTTAAACATTGACACAATTAATTTACACTGAAACAATAAAACTAATTGCAAGAAATTACATTGCCAGATTTTACTCCTATTTTATCTCTTAAATGACAAAATTTATTTTTACACAAAGGCTTGGTAAAAATGTCAGCATATTGTTCATCACTACACACATAGTTTAATTCGATAATTTTATCATAGTATTTTTCTTTAATGAAATGAAACTTAATGTCTATATGTTTGCATCGTTTGTGAAAATTAGTATTTTTGATTACACTGATAGCACTTTGATTATCTAAATTTAAACACACAGACTTCTGTTTGAATTGACCAATATCAGATAGCAATCGTGTAATCCACATGACTTCTTTTGTAGCAGCAGGCTGCCATGAATTCTGCTTCAGTGGTTGATAGAGCCACGGTCTGTTGTCTTTGACAGGCCCATGTTACTGCTCCTCCATTTTTCATAAAGACATATCCAGTGATGGAACGCCTTGTGTTGGGGTCATTGGCAAAATCTGCATCACTATACCCCATTACAACATTGGGCTCAGCTGATATTGTTGTATATACCATACACTTTGGTTTCTTTTAGATACTTGAAGATTCTCTTTACAGCATTCCAATGATTTTCATTGTAAGAATTTAGAAATCTACTCACCAGGCTAACAGCAAAAGAGATATCTGGTCGGCTTACTGTAGCAAGGTGCATCAATGATCCAACAGCTTCCCGATATGGAATTTTCTTTTCTGTTTCTCCTTCTCCTTTTTCCAACTTTGTGTGGATCAGCTGGAATGCTATTAGTATTACAATTAGTTAAATTAAATTTGTTTAATAGTTCTCAATATAGCTTGATTGGTGTATGAAAATATATTTATCAGACTTTATTATTTCCATACCAACGAAATTTCTGAGTGGAAATGTTTTTACTTCAAATATGGACTGCAAATCGTTAATTAACTCCTTTATTGTTGATCTATCCTTGGAAAATATCAGTCCATCATCGACATATAAGCACAGATAACATTTATCTCCATTAATAATGCCTACATACACACACTGATCTGCTTTGCTATTAACTAGCCCAAACTTCTTTAACACTGAATCGAATTTAGAGTTCCAGCATCTGGGAGATTGTTTTAAGCCATATAATGATTTATTGAGCTTACATACCTTATTAGTCTTGCAGGTTAAGCCTTCAGGAACAGTCATGTATATGTCCTCTTCAAGCTCACCATACAAAAAGCTGTTTTTATGTCTAATTGTAGTATTTGAAGGTTATGTTGGGCAGCTTCTGATAGTAATAGGCGGATAGAATCGTACCTGACAGTTGGTGCAAATGTGTCTTGATAGTCAATACCTTTAGTTTGTGAGTACCCTTTCGCACAAAGCCGAGACTTGTATCGTTGTCCAGAAGATTCTTCTTTGATGCGAAATACCCATTTACATCCAATTATTCGCATATCAGGAGTTTTCTCAACTAATGTCCATGTTTTATTTTGTTGAAGAGCATCAAGCTCCTCTTTATTGAACTGATCCATTTTGAAGCATCAGCTGACTTCATTGCATTTTCATAGTTATCAGGAACTTCATAATTCAATAATTGTTCATCAAAACATGTAAGAACTTTCTTTGTATTCTTGAGAAGCTAACTTACATTGTCTTCGTGTTCTAACTGTAACATTCCTTTCTGGTGAAGATTCTATGCTTTCATCAGGGAAGTACTCACTGTCTGACTGAGATTTATTTTCTGTTACAGTATTAAATGAGTCATCACTTGAAAGTTCTTCATAATCCTTATTTTGAATACTGCATTTATTCATAGATAATTCAATGGGCACATAGTCCCTCTTGACTGTACACTCTAGAAATATTGCATCCCTACTTTTTATTACTTTTCTTGAGTTAGGTATTAAAAATCGGTACCCCTTAGTATTTTCACAGTATCCAATGAAAATCAGTTTTTGAGATTTTGAATCTAATTTCTTTCTCTTCTCTTTTGGTAAATGAACCATCGCCTCACATCCAAACGTCCTCATATGACTGACTTTGGGTTTTTGCCCAGTCCATATTTCTTCTGGAGTTTTATAGCACAGTGATTTAGTTGGAGAGCGATTAATAATGTATGCAGCCGTGTGAATTGCTTCAGCCCAATAGACTTTAGGTAGTTTGGCATTCAAGATCATACATTTTGCTCTTTCTATTAAAGTTCTGTTCATACGCTCAGCTGTGCCATTTTGTTCTGGAGTATAAGGTGTGGTTGTTTGATGTACTATCCCAGCATCTGCGAGAAAGTTTGAAAAATTTCTGTTTACATATTCAAGTCCATTGTCGGTTCTGAGAATTTTAATTGTACGGTTTAACTGATTCTCAACTAACTTCTTAAATTCAATAAATTTTTCCAGAACTTCTGATTTGTGATGCAGTACATATACAAATATCTTCTTAGAATAATCGTCTAAGAATGTCACAAAATATCTGGCTTTGCCCAATGACTGGGTTTCCATTGGCCCACATATGTCGGAGTGAATTAATTCAAGCAGGTCTTTCTTCCGAGACTCTTGGCTTTTGAATGGTAAACGTGTTTGTTTTCCTTCCTGACATGTTATACATTTCACATTTCTTGCTTGTATACTAAGCTTCAAATCCGCAGTATTTTCAGTCAACTTATTCAAGCTTTGAAAGTTTAGATGACCCATCCTTTGGTGCCACAGGAAAGTGTCTTGCTCAATAGCATCTGATATGCATGCATGAGCTGTGGGCATGTTCAAGCGATACATATTATTTATCAGGCTTGCTGTTGCTACTATGACCTGGTTTTGTTTAGTATAACACAACCATTCTTATTAAACTTTACTTGGCCACCATTTTTTATTATTTGACTAACTGACAGCAGGTTTGTAGCTAGTTCGGGCACAAACAGCACATTTGTAAATAATATTTCATTTTGTTGACCTCTCTCATTATGAACACATAAGCTTATTCTTCCAGAGCCTTGAACCTGTAATGATTTGTTATTTGCAACTTAATAGTTTTTATATCTGGAATTGTTTCTTCTATAAACAAATTCTATGCTTGGTCATGTGCACTGAGGCACCAGAATCAATATACCAGGCATCAGAGTAACCAGAAGAGGCTATAAATACAGCTGCATAGGATGATTGATTCTGCTTACTTTCTTTATTCTTCTGATACTTATTTGGTTTTTATTTACACTCAGGGCTTTTGTGACCATATTTGTTACAAGTATAACAGCGAGGACCTCTTGAAATTTTTTGTTTTTATTATGAAACTTCTGACTTGAAGCAAAAGCATTTGAATCTGATTCATTCTGTTTGACATCTTGTAGAATTTTAGTTTTGATTGAGTCGGAGCTAATCTTTATTCCTGAGCTTTCAATTGCAATTATCATCGGCTTGTAACTCTCGGGGAGGCCGGACAATAGCAGTGTACCGAGCCACTCGTCGTCTACATGAAAGCCAATGTTTCGTAATTTATGTGCCGTTGTCATAATTTTACTGACATATTCTTCTACATTAGAACATCCTGCTAGTGTAGTATTGCATAAGTCTCGCAGCAGGCCTACCCGGCGTGTTAGTCCTGAATCATCAAAGGCACGGGATAAGTTGTCCCAAACCTCCTTTGCAGTGCTGGATTCTTGAATATGAATATAATTCACGGGATCCACAAGAAGAATTATCTTAGATCTGGCCTTGGTGTCACGCTTCTTATCAATATCCTTCGATGGATAAGAAGGTTCAACGCAGTCCCATAGTTCTTCGTGTTCCAAGTAAGTTTTTACGGCAAATCGCCAAGTTGCATAGTTATCACGGCCAGTTAATTTTTCTATTAATGCCAATGAGTTATTTGACGATGACATGTTGTTAATTATCGGGAAAACAACTTGAAACTTCTTCTTGAAAACTGAGCACGCTGCGGTTGAGGTTATGTGTTTTGAAAAAGTATTTAACACTGAGTTTACTAACTTTTGCTCACTGATTTGAACTAATCGGACAACCTGGGCCCATAACCTGTTAATATTAAATGGAAACCAGTAGTTTTGTATGCAAAAATAACTTATATTTTATTATGCAAAGATAAAATACACCGGTGACAGTAATGTTCACAGAGAGTGAGGTCACAGATAAAACAGAAACAAATGTGACATAAGAAGGCGCGAAATTTAAATATTACAACAGGAAGTCTTCGTAATCTAGATCGTTATACAGTCGAGAGTAAGCCGATGAGCAGGTAAGATTGGCTTCGGTTCCAAAATTTGTACGATTAGGGGTAGCCTTTACAGCACTTAAAACATTTTTAGTTTGATGAAATGTTCTGATAATCACTGTTAATCTACACCAAAGGAAGTGGGATTTGCAAGAAGTAAGCTACGTTTTACTGTAAGATAACTCTTAAATAATAATAATAATATGGACCCATGTCCAACGCAAGCTTCAAAGGACGGTTTTAGAAACCGTGAACTCCTAACAGAGACTACAAATAAGCCTCTGTGCTGTTGGCTTCGGCCCCACACATGCCTCCCAAAGGACCGGGTCACTATTTGGCCCGTGAATCTTAAGGATTACGAAAACATAATAATAATACTATTATTTAAGAGTTACCTTACAGAAAAACATGTATAGTAAAAAGTGGTAATAAAGCAATATAGAACTTAAAAAGTATGTGTATTGGATTCATAGCTCAATGAACTGAACAACGTTGGTTTATTCGTATATTACATTATTTATTAGGTTTTAGGTAATCTTGTGAGGATTCGTCCACATTCGATAACAGTAATCCTTAGGCAATATACCATTTGTTACCCAATGAAAAAGTAATAAGAAAGTCTTTAATTAAAGAAGACATTGGAACAATAAGACAACTGGCGGCTGAGGGAAAAAGATAAGTTTACGCAACAATTGTGTCTATTTATCTTTGTTGACACAAGCGTATCTTAAGAAGAAAATCACGTAGTTCAGAAGATTTTAACACAAAAATTAAATTAAGCAGTTTTTTGTAATGTAATTTTGCTAGAAATTAATTACTGTGTGTGGTTAGGGCTAACAGTAGTAACAAATATAGATCAAATATCAACGTTTCGATAAACATTAGTAAATCATTTTACTGTCACGTAGCTCGGCTTTATGGATTGCATGCAGTCTAAGATAAATGTCTTAAGATTATCCTAAGCTCTGATAGAAATAGAAATAGATAGAATAGAAATTTTATTTTGCGAGAATGTGGTTAATTACAGATGACAGTTATTTTTAATACATTTCCAAGACACATTCACCCAACGGGGCATGCAAATACATAAAAATAATTATATTGAAACAATTCTCCTTTATTTTAATGTCAGATAGATCATTTATGTACTTATAATGTCAAATTCATGTTAAAATAATAATATAAAGATTAAAAAATTCATTAATAGAAATAGACTAAATGACATCTTGTTGTTTTGAGGCATCCCCAAAATGGGCGAGTTATAGCATGATTGTAAAGGTCATTTTATACCTGTTACGTTTGTGGTAGGCACTTAAATAGCGTACAAGCCCATCACTTACTACTTTTATCTCGAATTCCCTAAATCTATGAAAATTATGATTGGAACAAGTAAAAGTATATACTTAGTGCCTAGATATAAAGTAACTGTAAGGAGATCATATTCTAGCAGATATTTCTATTACTCGATTCCAACATTTTTTATGGAATAAGTGGCAAACTATCAAACGGCTCACTTGGTACAAAGTGACACCTACGAACCTACCTACCTACGAACATTTGCAAGACCAGCAAATATTCGTGGGCGAAATGCGTTGCCGGCCCTTTGTTGTTTGAAGGACGCCAAGTCATAAGGATTTAACCCCCATCAGATTTCATGTCTAAAACGGACAATTTTCGTGCACTTGACCATTTTTTTCTGATATACAGACAGCCCCTTCTAGCCTCAAACTTAGCATTAGCCAATAATATGGGTTATAAATAACGGATAAACATACTAATATACTTTTTTTAATACATACATATTGAACATAGACAACACCAAGAACAATACAAAGATACATGTTCATGCACACAGCTGTTTGTACTGCCCGGAGATCGAATCCTTGACCATTACACGGGTCGTCAGATACTTAAATTTCCATCCCTCACATACTTATATTACATTTCACGTTAATAAGACTACGTGCTTTTATCATAATAATGTTTAATTAGAAAAACTTTAAACTCAAACTCCACCTTTGTCTTATTCAAATAATTCATGCCAAATTTGAATTAATATTATTGCTCTAATGATAACGTACGACGGTAGCTTTGGTGTGGACTGTTGCCTTCCGATCTGGAGTGAACCTCCAAACCCCGCCACGTACCAATGCCTTTTCGAATATTCTAAATTATATGTACGTTTATCCGATGCTGTTACAATGAAGGAAAATATGTTGTGCGTGATATCGACCAATCCGCACTGGACCCGCGTGGTTGACTACGACTCGTACACTTTTTACGGGTAGGCTCGTGCCCTTCGGTGGGCAAGTTTAATGAGCTGATGACAATAATGAGGTACGGTTGAAAAGGGCCTTAGTTTATATCTGTAAGGTCTCAAACTAACCTCGCCTGCACATAGTGAATGCATTCTGTAGAATAGTAAATGAGGCTCTGGCCACCCGCAAACATGCATTAAAATTGATGTAGTAATGTAGCAATTAATTTCCTTTGTTGTTGTTGTTGAGTTGTTCGGGTCAACTGTATCTTCTGAGGAAGATTCCATCTTATATTGGCACTTATCGCTTTGCTTTTACCTTTTTAATGTGAGCTTTTGAGCTGAACTCTGAACTGAACTAAATTACTTATTTAAAATGTTATGTTTCTTCTCTCCTAGTCCTTATATTGCGTGCCCAACAGGATCCAAAAGACTGGTTTCACTTTTAATGTAACATCTTATGTACATTTTGGTTTGGCAATAAATGATTAAGTATGAGTATGAACTCCCTTAAGACCCTTCAGAAGCTCTTTAATTCCGTGATCCGTGAGGTTGCGACGCCAGAGGCGTGGAGCAATGGCGTGGTGGTGCTTTTCTTCAAAAAAGGCGACAAAACCTTGCTGAAGAATTATAGACCCATCACGCTATTGAGCCACATTTACAAGTTGTTCTCCAGAGTCATCACGAACCGTCTCGCGCGTTGGTTTGATGATTTCCAGCCCCCCGAACAAGCCGGGTTCCGCAAAGGCTTCAGCACCATAGACCACATACATACGCTGCGGCAGGTTATACAGAAGACTAGAGAGTATAACCGGCCATTATGCTTGGCGTTTGTGGACTATGAGAAAGCCTTTGATTCGATCGAGACTTGGGCTGTGCTTCAGGCCCTCCAACGGTGCCATATTGACTTTCGCTATATCGAAGTATTGAGATGTCTGTACGAGAGCGCTACTATGTCAGTCCGTGTACATGAAGAGCTTACACAACCTATCCAATTGCACCGAGGAGTGAGACAGGGAGACGTTATATCTCCGAAACTGTTCACAGTTGCGTTGGAAGATATGTTTAAGCTGCTCGATTGGAAAGGACTTGGCATCAACGTGAATGGCGAGTACATCACTCATCTTCGATTTGCCGATGATATAGTAGTCATGGCAGAATCCATGGAGGATTTAAGCACTATGCTCGAAACCCTAGACGGAGCTTCTCAACAGGTGGGTCTTAAAATGAACATGGACAAGACGAAAGTCATGTCTAATGCCCATGTCGTACCTATACCGATATCAGTTGGAAGTTCTGTCCTCGAAGTTGTTGACGAATATGTGTACCTGGGACAGGTAGTCCAAATGGGTAGGTCCAACTTCGAGAAGGAGGTTTCTCGTCGAATCAATTAGGATGGGCAGCGTTCGGAAGTTAAGGCAGATCTTTTCGTCCAAAATACCTCAGTGTCTCAAGACGAAGGTCTTTGACCAGTGTGTGTTGCCAGTTATGACATACGGAAGCGAAACGTGGTCGCTCACTAAGGGCCTCTTGAATAGACTCAAGGTTGCTCAGCGTGCTATGGAAGGGCTATGTTAGGTGTCTCCCTACGCGATAAAATCCGAAACGATGATATCCGTAGGAGAACTAGGGTGACCGACATAGCCCAGAGGATTAGCAAGTTGAAGTGGCAGTGGGCAGGGCACATAGTGCGTAGAACCGATGGCCGATGGGGCGGAAAGGTTCTCGAGTGGCGTCCACGTAACGGAAAGCGAAGCGTAGGCCGACCCCCAACCAGATGGACGGATGATCTGGTTAAGGTGGCGGGTAGCAGATGGATGTCAACTGCAAGGGATCGGTCCGCGTGGAAATCATTAGGGAGGCCTTCGTTCAGCAGTGTGACATAATTGGGCTGTAATGATGATGATGATGATGATGAACTCCCTGCTAGCGGATTTGATTCCTGAAAATTATAACTTAGCCTTCTCTTAAAGTTTGTTTCATTATGATTAATCAAGATAGATGCGTTTAATGTTTCGAGAATATTTCGCGTACATTAAGAGTCATTATGATAACGAACGTCACATCATTTTGGTTGCAAGCATTATGTGCAAAAGCTCCCATTACCACGATGCGGTACAAAGCTATTTTTAAAGCACTTATTTGTCCACAGCATTATTTTGAAATTAATACTAATATATAATAAGTAGGTACATAATCATATGAAAATACAAACCATTACACAATAATATATGATAAAGTGAGGTATTTTGTTTTTACAAATTATAATAAGAATAAACGCGTGAAGACCTTTAACAACCTTTTGTATTAACGATCATGCATCGTCGGGAACCATAAGAGGAATTGAATTAAGTAATAGTAACCAAACAACAATACAATGGAAAATATAGTAATAAAAGCATAACTTTGATAAGGTACTCTAAATATTACCGAAAACAAACAGGATTGCCAGGAAAGCAGTTTTCCTGGAACTAAAATAAGAATCATAAACAGATATATTTTTATAATAATGCCTTAGAGACATTTCTTACGCAACCATCGAAAATAATGTCAATAGAATAGACAAATGGAACTTGGGTAAAGTTAAACTAACATTGTTCAAGTGTAATAGACTTTTGTACAAGTTTTTTTTCTGTTAACAAAAATCTTTCGACTTATTTGGGTATATTTTAGGCTCCATATTATGAAGACGATTTATTGCTTCGTACATATCGTATGCATACTTATTAAATAATTCCTTTAAAATAAAAACTCTCAATTTAAATGAATTATAGATTGCAATGGACTACGGCCACGTAGGTAAGTAAAAAAATAACGCTGTGTAGGTGACAGCTGTCACTGCGCTTGAATGGTGGTAAACCCATCTCCTCCATTATTATTCCTGCCAGCAACATCGCTCGATGGAAACGATAATACATAACAACCAATATTTATTTTGTTTTTCCTGAATCTATATGAACCGATGTCACAATATCCGGCTGGTTTTATTTCAAATGAGTACTGAGCTTATTTGATCCACCTTTCAGATCGTTTTGGAGGATAATATTATGTCTGTTTACTTACGTGAATGTTGAGTTTCCACGCGTTATTTAGCGTTTGTACTCAAATTTGGTAGTACTACTACATTGTTCTGATTAAAATATATGTTGAAAACCGTTTTATATGTAACTAAAAATGTTGACAGATATCAACAACACTAAAACAGTTTCACGAAACGATTAAAATATTAATAAATAATTTGAAACGTTTATGAGCGATTATCTATATAATAGTTGTATTAATTTGGCTTTGCAGTATTCAAAGTTTAATTAAGCTTGCGGGTGATACAGTAATTAATTGAACGTGAAATTTGTCATAGAAAAGTTATTAAAGAATATTTTAGAAAATTTACAAATATATTTTTTAATAGTATTTTTAATTATTATTTATTTCTTATTAGATAAAGAGGTTTTAACCTACTGATCAAATTAAGCTGAGATTAAACCTACACATTGAAACTTAGCACAGTACGGACGTGATTAGGTCTGATTTTTACAACTTATGAATACAGAGCAAAATATTAAAACATCTATGAACACCAAAATCGTAAGAAGTACATATTATACCATTAGTGACAGCGTCGGTGGCTCTTTGGTTTGTACTGTTCCCGCAACGTACCAATGTCATTTCGAATATCTGAAATTATATGTTCCTTTATAAAAAAAGTTCCGTTTAAAAGACCAGTATTTCTTTAAATGTGTTTAATGTGCTAAGTAACAGGAGTTTCGAGTTTCGATTTTGTAAAATCCGACGGTGAACATTGTGAGGAAGCCTGCCACGCCTGCGAAGGGATTCATAGGTTGTGCATGAAGTCGGATAGTCCGCACTGGGCCCGCGTGGACGACTATGGCCAATAACACCCCTTACCGGTAGGCTCGAGCCCCTCGGTGGGGACCCTTAATGATGATACTAATAAGTATCTTCTTATTTATTTAAGTAAACACATTTAAGTATGCTATTTGGTATTTATAACTAAAAGTAGGGCAAATCATATTCACGATTTAACCTATTTTATTATAACATGCAAAGTCAAACTTCAACCTAATATTACTTTACTATAACGACCTCATTAATAAAGTTCTAACCCAAGTTCTGTAATACGAGTACTGTGTTTAAGACGGTTACTTATTTTATATTCTTGTTTAGGATAAGTTACAGACCAGCAACAATAATATATCTGTAATCATGGATAAAATTATGTTATTTTTATTTCTATAATATTAACTTCAAATTGATCACTACGACTCTTAAGTACTTTTTTTTCTATAATGTCGATACATTTTTGTTTTATGTTTTCTAAACTTTTTTTTCTAAAAGTGACATCCTAGATTAAGCTGTAAGTTTATAGTTAGAATAAGAAATTCAGACTAATTGACACAGTGATCGAGCTTGTGTTGGTTATTTTGCATGAGTAAGGCAATAAATATTCACATCTATAAAAAATTCAATACTCTGTAAAAAAAGTACGGTTTTCACCCTACATGTTTTTACAGATCTCAATAAGCAAGTACGCAATGATATCGATTTAGCGATATTGCTACTTCATCTTCGTAATTAATGATATTATCGAAATACAGAAGGTACTATATAATTTATGATACACGATAGTTAATGCATCTCTTGTCTAACCACAGCCTTAGTTCTCCTGGAACGTGGTCAACGTGGAATTATAGTTAGTAAATTTAAAATACGCTAAGTTCTGTTTACAAAACTTATTTATGAAAATGCAACAAGCTAAAGACTTTACGTAAAAATTTTAAAGATTTATGTGACGTTTTAGTTTAATATACTTTTTTATTTGAAAGCAGTGTCAGTACCTAAATTACATATTATTTTCAAAATTTTCACCATCTCCTAGATAAGGTCATTGTTGTACAATGTTTGAAAAAATGACTCATAAGCATTTAACATCTCCAATTACCTTCCCACTACTTTAATGAGTCATTCAAAGAGAAGCGTGATTTGGACAAGAAAAAGTTTAAAACAACTTTTTTGTTGTCTTTCACCTTGCGATTCAAAAGCTCAAAAGCCCTTGTAATCCTCAAATTTCCTTTTAAAGGTACTTCATTCTGTGGTGCTTCCAAATAATTTAATCTATAACTGTGACTTTCTACAGTGTAGTGTCGGATATTCAGGAATAATGCTGGATGAAAAATAATCTTGAACTTTCATATCCTACACTCTAAACGAGTGAGGAAAGTTATGGGAATGCTTTTAAGAAACTCTGCCAATAAAAGTTTCTTGGAAACAGTCTAAGTTGCTGCAATCGATTTATTGATGGCATTAAGGTTTAGGGTGGTTCTGCAAAAACCCTAATAATAGAACTTGAAACGACGCAGTGTGCAGTTCTTAGGTGATTCCAACCAATGTTTTATATAAAGAGCTAAATCTATTCGTGTTACACAGTTATTTATAGTAAATGATTGTCCATCCATCCACCTAACAGGCGCGAAGCCGATTCTTTCAGGAAATGGGAGACGAGTAGTTAATTCAGGTGTTATCATCATCATCAGCTCATTAAATGTCCCCACCGAGGGGCACGAGCCTACCCGTGTAGGGTGTTAGGCCTTAGTCGTCCACGCGGACCCAGTGCGGATTGGACCTTCACGCACCTTTGAATCTCTTCGCAGGCATGCGCAGGTTCCTCACGATGTTTTCCTTCACCGTAAGAGCGTCGGAAAACGTACATATATTTTTCGAAAACACATTGGTACGTGGCAGGATTTGAACCTCAGCCCTCCGGGTAGGAGGACGACAGTCCACACCATTGAGCCACCGACGCTCTACAATGAATGAATTTAGGTGTGCCTCGTGTAAAAACAAGTTTTGCCAAAAGATTCCCTCGTATTATTCCACGTCGCTGTTTACCGTTTATAAATACTGGTTTTGAAGTGATTTCTTTCTTGCATTCTTGTCTTGACTTTGAACAAACTGAAGTTTCATCCCAATCTGAAGAGACTTATACGAACATTTAACATACATATACACACAAACTCACACACTACTCATTTATAATGATTTAGATTAGTGTTACATATTATATTTAATAAAATCTGTAATCAATTGGTAATTGATTACCTAAGATACAGGCTTAGCTTGGTTTGGGTACCACTTGAAATCACGTAAATTTATTTTAACATTTGTAGGCATATTTCAAGTTATTCAACGTACTTAACGTTCCAATAAATAGTATTAATTTCCTTTACTTTTATTTTTCAGAGCTACTAGCACCTAATGTGGGACAGATCATTACAAATTTGATATCCTCGTTGGCCTTTCCAAAAATTTCATCGTAATTTGTTATAGTAATCAGTATTATTTATATTTTACCCTTAAAATTCATTTATCTATATATCTTACAGGCAAATTAATTACGATTGTGTTTAGAATCCTGATCAAGATATAACTCAAAGAAGAAAACTTTAACACAAATTCACCAGAAAATTTACATATGACCAAACAAGTAGGTATTTTTCACTAATGCTAATGAATAAGAGAACCGCTTTGTTACGTGTTTGAATAACTCAAACATAAAAAGCTTTCAAAAAGGAAAATATGGATTATGGAGTATGTTATGCCTAATAGGTTTCCACGCGCCTTTGTCACCAATTTGCAGTTAATGTTCAGAAACGTGTGAATTTGTGCTGATAGCTTTTCCTCGTATGGGTTTTTGATAAAAACCTTTATTTAAAAGTACAAAAGACAAAGACAGTGCATAACACTGTCTTTGTACTTTTAAATAACTACATTGCTTTATAGGTATATTTTTAGCCGCGAAATCCAAATATGGACTCAAAAAACATTTTTAATAATTAAAATACTCTAATAACACGAAATTAATACATTATAGGCAGAACTTATGAGATGTATGAAATCATTTGATTGACCGCTTAAACATATAAATTTTATTGTGTCCCCCAGCGATATCAGTCGAGCGGGTAGAAGTTTTGCCTAGGTTAATACATTTAGTACTTGTAGCTAACGAAAAGTAAAAGCAAATTAGAGTTTAGAGAAAGTAAATCGTTAACTGAGAGAAATTTCACAATTAACTCTTTTAAGACCTATAACTGCGAATTCCTACTAATATATGTAGAGCGTCGGTGGCTCAATGGTGTGGACTGTCGCCTTCTACGGGAGGGCTGAGGTTCAAATCCCGACACGTACCAATGTGTTTTCGAATTTTCGAAAATATATGTACAAAAGTATGTGCACGCTCTGCGAAGAGATTCAAAGGTTGTGTGTGAAGTCGTCAATCCGCTGGGCCGCGTGGACGACTATGGCCTAATCACCTATCGGTAGGTCGTGCCCCTCGGTGGGGACGTTTAATGAGCTGATGAATGATATGTAGAAATTCGCATAACATGAGGCTTTCACTTGAGTACTGCTCTTCAGCTTACAGCGCACTTAATTACACTGCTATTCATATTAATGTATAAGGGGTGTGTTTTGAGCAGAAATTAAGAGTTAATTTGGAAGATAAGTCTCGGAACCGGTGCCATTTTAGCTTAATATACGACATATACTTTTGATCCAGCAAAGTCAAATACAGTCACGTTGGGTTACAATTATTTATATCAATAATGCCAAAAATACTTCTTTATGAGCAAATCACCTCCAACAGTTTACATATTTATTCATTTCCATTGTTTTTGAATTAAGCAGTTAGTAAAAAACTTACCTGAGCTACGGGCTATTGTCAAAAATGTGCTTTCGTTTTCGTAACAATAGACGTAAACGCTATTAACAAACCTGCAGATTAAATATATTAATGTCAGATTGTCATGTGAATCACCATAAGATAAACCCTATTCTACGTTGACATAAATTAAACCGCCTACTCTTATATAGTCAATGTGATTACAACTACTTCAATCCAAGCCTGTATATTTGTCAAAATATACAGTTCCTCGCATAGTCAAAATCAGAATCTTAATGACGTCTGCGAGCCCAAATGAAATTTGAGGATTATATTACAGTACTGAATCAAGATTTGAAAATAATATTTTACTGTTTTATCTGAAATGTGAATAAAAATATACCCCACGATAATAATTATGTGTCCTCATAATTTGAAGAGACTATTCCAAAAAGTTAACACAGGAACGATACCTTTAGCATCTTAAGTAATTGTTACAAAAAAGAGTACCCTAACAAGTTTAGAAACCTGGTGATAAGAAGTATACACTAATAAATTAATAATCCAGTTCAGGCACCAGTAATCCAAAATAAATGTTTAAAAATAAAGCTGTGTACGAATTTTAGACTAATAAAAGTATTCATGGGTTTTTGTATGTTTGCTTGTAATTAAAATATTTGTTTTTATTTACTACATCGAAACAAGTATTGCTGATATCTGTAATATTATACAAAAGAAATTAGCCCTTAACCGCAACAAATTGGGGCACAATGGATGATGCATTGTATCTGTTAGATATTAACGTATATGTACCTACTTCTGAAAATCATATTGCTATATATACTTAAAATGTATTACTCCACATTAAGACTGGATGCGTCTCCATCTAGCCCACTCTTGTGCGATTCATTATTTACTTAGCTTCAATTTCCATGTTTAAAGTAGTAGGTGGCACACTCTCTTGAGAATAAGCTACAATTGAATTACTATGCACTTAAGTGGTAATAAAAGGGAACGAATTCTCTTATGAAAGAAGGATACTCGTTCTACATGCAAACAACTTTATAAACTAGATGCAATTGAGTAAAGCCTTGAGCAAGAAAAATAGAAATAACCTAAAAATATTTAAAATATGTTTTAGTATTTTTACAGCGTCGGTGGTTCATTGGTTTGGACTGTTCCCTTCCGATCAGGAGGCGCAGATTAAAATCCCGCCACGTACCAATGTCTTTTCGAATATTAAAATTATATATACGTTATCCGAGGCTCTAAGGTGAAGGAAAACAATGCGTGAGGAAACCTGCGCACACCTACGAACAGATTCAAAGTTGTGCGTGATGTCAGCCAATCAGCACTGGGCCTTCGTAGACAACTAAGGCCTATACACCCTATACGGATAGGCTTCTTCCCCTCGGTGGGTATGTTTAAATAAGCTGATGTTAATTAAACTATGTTTATGAAATGTTTTAACTTAATAGATACATAGATAACACATTTATTTTTACACTGATTAATATATGTCGTGCTTCATTCTATAAACTTTTACGTCCCATTCTCAATACCTTTCCCCATTTCCACTCTTCGTCTCTTTTGCAGGTATCATCAAATGTTAGAGATGTTAAACCTGTCACCTTCAATTTATCGGAACGCTGAAGATGGCGACAGACCAGTGAACACAAAGAAGATTTACTCGAGAAGACCGTGGTATGCGCTTCCTATAGATCCGGCTCAGTTGTTACGAAGTACTGAGGATAACCCAAGTAAGTTTAAGAATAACATTAGGAGCCTTCTCTTTTTTAACAATGTGATAGTTATAAAAAGGATTAACAGGGCCCTGTAGTCAAATTGTGAACGTGCACTGCCGCATACTAATAGAGTATTTTACGAACAGCTAACTCATAGTGGACCAGTTTATGGAATCCATTCAAATGCCGAATGGCACAGAGGTAGGCTTTGTTTAGCAGCAAAAATATTGTGGTGGGTTTTGAGATTACCAGGGTCCTTTGGACCTAAAGATTATACGTATTAATTCGTCAAACATTAAAAATATATAATTATACATATTTAATGGTGCGTTTATTTAAACATATTATTTGTCATTAGTAAGCTTGAATTTCGGATGGATATTGAAAAAAGAAATTTTCGTTTTTTATGTATAAGATATTTTTGAAGAAGACGTAAGGTCGTGTTGTGTTATGTTATTTGTATATGGGTCCCAAAATGCTGGCGTGCGTTTTGAATATATTGTTATGTACCATAACAACATTACTATGATAATAATGACAGTCGGATTATAAGGAGTCTCTCATTCTTAAGTTGTAAGACCTGGTGTAAAAATATCTTAATATTTTTCACATCGTTTATATTACGGTGATAATTAAATGTTTATTTTCATTTAGCAGATTACGACAGCGACTACAATACAGATAAGGAAGAAGAATACTATGATAGGAGGACAGAGTATGTGGACCCAGTCGTAAGGAGACCAGAACCAGTGGAACAGCTGGACCCACCACCAAATCCTCGCTTCGAGCAGCCGCCGACTACGGATAACTCTGTAACTGAGTTCTCGTATGGCAATGCAGTGAATTTGAGAGGTAAATAAAGATAGGAAAAATAGTAACACTTTTAAAAATATTTATCTTATATGTTAATCGCTTAGTACCTACCTGTCCGCCGAAAAGTTTTTTGAAATAATACATTTAAGGTG
Organism: Leucinodes orbonalis; assembly: GCA_019425675.1. Lineage (NCBI taxonomy): Eukaryota > Metazoa > Arthropoda > Insecta > Lepidoptera > Crambidae > Leucinodes > Leucinodes orbonalis. The sequence continues at coordinate 5,425 of PQWD01013929.1, read as the reverse complement.
TAGGCATTCGACTTTGAGAATGAAGAAAGTCTTTAGATTTCAGCGTATACTCAAAAAACTATCTTTATATGTATAAAAATAGGGTTTACCATATTTTTTATAGATAAACACACTGCGATCTCTTGAATGGGGTATCGAATAATAGGCCAAAAGTGGCCGTAAAATTTGTTTTAGACATAAGAAAGTGCCGTACAACGCAATTTAGCAAAGAACAACGAAAGCAGCTCTGACATATTGCATACTGAGAAAGCGCGGTAAACGGTATCTGCGTCGAACAAATATTGTACTACACTGGACTTAGGCACATACGAAGCTGGTATCTGTCTCAAAGACGAGAGTCACCGAATTAGGCCCAGCCCAGCTGTGGGCTTGTCACTTGATAGCCAATGTGACAATAAGTCTATAAACATTTACATCTATATTTATATTTTTTTGCCGTTTGCTCTCAAGACATACTTACCTACGTTTTGTATGTACTCAGGTGGAGTTTTTAAATTTAAAAAGCTAATATATTTAACCTGGAAAATGATAGAAAACTTTCATTTGATGGTTAATCGCCCTAACAGCACCTCACTTAGGCTTTAAAGACTGAAAATATATACTGAAAAGATTTTATTTTTTAAGATAGGTTGCATTTGAAGGCAATATCGATACTACGTAGAATTCAGATGGTATTCCAGGTTCCGAAGTTACAACATATTCTGAATAGATCCTGAGAATTAGTGTGCTCCCAAATGGCGTATACATCTTTTGAAGTGCATACATTACACATATTCAATGTCTGTTAGGGACTAACATCCACGATTATTGACTGACAAAAATAAATTTCTTAATATTAGATTGTAAATTCATAAACCTAATGGGTAAAATGTGCGTTCATTTTAAAAAATAAAGGCAGCATTACTATTAGCAGAAAATATTATATTTTTTCTAACTTGTTTCTTAGAAATTTGATTACGTAGCATAAAATTATGTAATTCAGTAAATCGTCAAACGTACTAAGTTTTTATTACAATAGGTTGTCATTTATATAGCTTCATATACATTATTTCAGCTTTGGGCCAACCACTCACCTGTTATGAGAGGTTAAATATTTTTGTAGAGGCACAACATTACTTTATATCAGAATATTTTTTTTAATAAAAGATTGTTTAATATCAAGTGTTGTCTTTAAATATCCAACAAAAAAGTTTATTTAAAGGGTTTTTCATGCAATATCCGGTTATTATAATGAACGGTAACGGTATAAGGTTAACGAACATACCGCTAACCTTCTAATACTCGTACAATGCCATGTTATTCTTCCTGCCTGACATATACCTTATGAAGTAATTAAAGCAAATGATACCTATAACTCCCAGTAATATAGATAAAAATAACCTAAAGGTATTTATATCATACAAATCATAGCATAAGCAGGTTTGAAAGTTGTATGAAATCGTTTCCAAAGCCATTACACTGTCGCAAATAAGTTCAAATATTAAGTTACACAAATTCGTGTCTGGATATTATTAGTAAGGTAACTTTTCGATGGCCCAAGTGATGTTTAGAAGGTCATGTCATTTTTATACCTGTCGAAGTTAGAAAATAACTAAAGCTGAATTAGGTAGTCACAATAGCTCAGGAAGAAACTATAGCTTAGTTTGTATATATTGATAAGATCAAATCCAGATAAAGATGAAATTCTCGAGTCGTAACAATGCATTAGTTTTCAAATGTTCAATGCTTTTTCTACGACTGGGAACATCAATTGGCTATTTATAAAATGTTGACTGCCCTTAGTGACGGCAGAACAAACAGGTAGTCATTCAATATTTTATTAATAAAACCAAATAATATTCCAGTTACGTTAACAATCCATACTGGGGGTGGGACTGCAATGATGTTGAATTTTCTACCGCACATATTGATTTGGATGCTTCGTAGAAGTATTGAGAGCAAAACTAATCTTAGGTTTGCGTAACAGCTTTACTATTCCGACTTATACTAACTGCTCTAAAGGCTCTGGGCTCCAAGGCCCTGACTCTTTGACCATAACCCTGGTAGTTATGGTTTAAACAATGACGATTTCGATTTTCGCAGTTTAAAGCATTACAGATGGAATGCTCTTTCTTCAACCTATCGCAGTCATCTGCTGGACATAGGTCTCCCCCATTTTGCACCAGATATCCCGGTCCTCCGCTTTCCTACTCCAGCCTCCACCAGCGACCTTTCGCAATTCATCGGTCCAATCGGGTTAAAGGGCGTCCTTCGCTACGCTTGCCAAGACGTGGTCTCCACTCCCGAACTCGTCTGCTCTAACGGCCATCGGATTTGTGATCAGTATGTTCATGGCTCACCATTTCTTAACAATCCACACTAATGATAAATGTATTTTTTTATCACGCCACAGAGCTTGAAAGAAATGAAATAGTCTGTAATTAGCTTTTGAGTGAGCCGTATTTAACGAAAACTGCTTAATTCGTTAAGTCAAAGAAAGTAAAAGAACGTGAATACATAATTCGATTAATTAATTTGAGATGAATTTAGGTTACTATTATCTTTAATGAATGGAATACTCAGCCCTTATAAAAAATATTAATCGAATTAAGTACTTATAATTCGTTCCGAGCAAGTACTCATTTAAAAGCCCTCTGATTTTAGATCAATATCAGAATTCGAGGTAAAGGTTAATAGATCATTGGTTCGTTCTAGTCCCCAATTTCGTAATTAATCTTTTGAAGATAACCTAGTAATTACTTTCATTGCAAGACTTGAAAAGTAGTAGTAGTAATATTTGTATTACACTGTTTTTGGATTTTATCAAACCTTATTCTCTACTTGTAAATTTTTGTGTTTAATGTTTAACTCAGTGTCCATGTACATTAATTGCAGTCAATTACAAGGGAATCTTATTTCAGCTAATTCATCCATAACAATCTGGTGGAGGCTGGATGAGGAAAGCGGAGGACCGGGATATCTGGCGCGAAATGGGGTAGACCTATGTCCAGCAGTGGACTGCGATAGGTTGAATAGGATCCATAACAATATTTTTTATAGCTGTCTTTCGGTATGAAGTGAATTCGCAAAATTTAATATTTGTCAAGTTATGAACTACGTTTTGAGATCATCTTAAGACATTATACTTAGGAATCGCTAGTTTTGGCACTGACATAAGAGCCAAAAAGGTGGGAGTAAATAAGGAGAATTGCATTTAATTTTGTTAAAAAACTTGTTACGGTAAACGTGGGATGAGACTATGATTTAAGGTAACAAGGCATAATTACAAAGCAGCACTGAGAGACTCATTTGTATGTGTATTTTCTTATTGTATTTTTCAAGGGATTTTATATACGTACATAAAATATATATTTTTTTCAAAATATATTTTTATAAGAAAAAATGACATGAAAACGTAAGATTTTACAAACGTATATTTTTTATTGAAAAAATAATTTTGAGGTAACCTGCAATTGTTATGTGTTGTAGTTTGATATTTATACAGTGTAAAAATAATATAATTTAGTCGAGTTTGAACAGTGGCAGAGCGTACAAAAATATTTTCCAAAAAAATAATAAGTATTTGAGGAAACTTCAAATTTATATGGGATATTATTTAAAGCAAAAGTTTTTAATAAGATAGATAAGCTATCAAATACACTTAAAAAAAATCGGGTTTGATTTAGCCCCGCTACTCACCAGCTAGATCTGCAGTTTCGTGTTGGGGTATAAAAAAAGCTTTAAGCTTATCTCAAAGCTTTTACCTTTCCAAAATTTTAACCAGCTTTTCGACTATATTAAGATAAACAACTTTAAAAAGAAACATTTAATTAGGATTCATGCGATATATATATAAATATATGCGTGTCGATAAAATTCATTCTTTTGTCTGTTTATCTATTGATATATTTTAATTCTGAAATTCACTATCTAGTATAATGCATCAAATTTTCATTTTAACTCTAAATGCAACACATACTTAAAATAGCGAGTGTACGTATTATTTTTTTCCTATTCTATCAACTGATTCATATATTTGGATATTTTATCAGATATACTTTGAAAAACAGTCATGTCTTTATTATCTTAACAGTAAGTGACAAAGAAATGTTCGAAAACATACAACTTTTGTTTTTGATACTTTTGAGTATAGAGGTCAAAGCCACTATACGTTAACGCGCCAAGGTGTTTCAAAGTTGTTGGCAGAATTTACGACTGACTCCACTAAGCCAAAACGACCGCCCTACGCAACTTGTGCTCGTAAATCTGATTCAATTTTCACGTGGGCCATCAATTTCTTTTTAAAAATGTTGTGAAAATAACCCTACAATAGATTTTTTATGAGATGAGACTTAATTTCATTATATTATGTAGTTTAGATCGGCTTTACGGATCCAGTTTTATGGACAGTCCTCTTGTAAAACCTAATATTAAGTCGAGATTGGCTGGAGCTATGAGATTAAAACATTATATTTAATTTAACAATGCGTTCTTTTTTTTATATTGTTACTTAATTGAATCATTATAACGTTGATATATATTACAGATTCAAAGGTAATTATTTTATGTTACTAAGTGTGCAAGACTGTCAGGACTCTCGCCTTATGGTGAGTGATAAGCCTGACCATGACAGTGGGGCATTGAAGGAGACCATCAACTGATAGACAGTTATTGATCTCCATCAATGTCTCTGTGCTGACACCCGAAACAACAGATGCTAGTTCTCTTATACCCGGTAATTTTACTAGTGTGAATATAGTTTAACAGCAAATTTGTATGTATGTGTTACCAAAGAAATTGTGCTTATGCATTTCAAAGGTTCTACAAGCGTAATTAATAAAGATGCATTTATTTCATTTTTATTTTCAAATAAAAAAAGTATAGTAACAGTCTTTTCTAAATTACTATATTTTAACGTCACTCATAATTGTATTTAAATTGGTTTCATTGCTTTGTTATGTTTAATTGTGAGCCTGCAACTATTTGCACTAAATCCGTTTCCTAAAATAAATATAAAATAAGACGTCACTAATAATTTTATTGTGTTTCATGGAGTTAGTGTGTAGAAATTCCCCTGTTCCTATTTTTTTAATGTTGTGACTCTACATGTGTATGTTTATGTTAGTGTGGGTGTTATGGTTGTGTATGCAAATGTCGTTTTATATGTGTGTTAATGTAGTGGGTACGTATTATTGCTATAGAAATATGGTAATTATTTGACTATAATTCGTTAATGTTTATAATTTTGCAGAATGTTCTCAATTTTTTTTAAAAGCAAATGTATGTACACATTTTTATTATGTTAAAGTAAGAAACCTTACAACTCTGTTACATTAACATTTAATTAAGCATTTCCTTCTACATAAAGTAGTTTAAATCAAATCATACGTACTTGAAAACAATACTTGCTCATCCACTTGAGAAGGATTGTCTAATACTGGTCGAT
>PQWD01013928.1:0-88807 GCA_019425675.1 Leucinodes orbonalis | reverse complement strand
ACGAAAATGTAGAAGTAAATAATACTATTTATCTCTAGTGTAGTATCCTGCGAAAAGGCATAAATTTCTTAGGAAATTAAATCAATTTGAGAGTCTTATTATTTTCCGGTAACAAAGATACTAAATTGAAGTATGATAATTTGAAATATTTTAATATAAGTGAATCGTTACGGTAATAGAGCCCACTGATAAATTATGCTTAACCATTTACTGATAACTCAACTTAAATAGAGATTCAGCCTGTTACCATTGTATAAAACACTGGTCCAGTGCTTGTGGGTGTACACAATATGGACAATATTGAATTTTTTAGATACATTTTTTAGAACATTAAAACTGACGTCTTTAATTTTAGTTTGAGAGAAGCTTTCAATACATGGATAATTTTTTATGGGAAAACAAAGTTTAAAAGTAAGAAACCTAGTGCTTACAACACTTGTACCTAACCTAACCTCCATGGTAATTCACAACATACGCACTAACAGCTTGTTTTACGGCCACCCAGGAGACCATCTGCCATAGCTACACCCCCATTATCTGTCTCCATAAACCGCTGAGTCGCAAACAATCTGTAGCAAGTCTCCCTGTCTTCACTTTAAACTCACAACCACCTAAAGTTGACCTTAACGCTCCGTAATCTGTTTCGAACCTAAACATCAGAAAGGTATCCAAGCAAAGACATAGAGGTCTCCGATGAGTGGTCAAGTTGTAAATTTTACTATGCTATAGACTTTAAACGTCATCAAAGACTCGTAAATAAACAGAAGTCCAAATTGCCAGTGTTGAACATTTAAAAGCGTAGCTCAGTGTTTTAATGTTTGTACGAGATTAAGAGGATGTAAAAAGTTTCTCTTGAAGAAATTGTTATGAGGAAGATAGGGCTGGAAATAAAACGTTATTGGACATCTTAGAGGGAATAAGTGCGGGGAAGTTTTCTAATTTAGTTATTGCTTTGAGACAATGTTACTTGCAGCACGTTTTATGGTGCTTGTGTGAACGTGACATTATTAACTCGCAGGCATAGAGTCGGCTTTTCAAAATTGCAGATTAAGCTCTTAGGTCTTCCTAGTATTTTTAACTCAGTTACATTATAGCATAAATAGTTTCTACCGATATAAAATTTAAAACTAAATTTAAATACAAGGTCTACAATTCTATGCTTTCCTTAGTGCAAACAACAATAATTAGAAAAAAGTTACAAAAGTCTTAGAGGTGGGTGGGTACGTTATTGGTATGGACTGTTGCCTTCTAATCTGGAGGGTGCAGGTTCAAATCCAGCCACGTTCCAATGCATTTTCGAAATTATATGTACGTTTATCCGACGATCTTATGGTAAAATTCTTGAGGAAACCTGCGCACGCCTACACACTTCTCTGCAGTCTAATTATACTGTCGGTAAAATTATATAGCTATTATATAATTCAAAAGTAAAAAGGTGCACAACAAAGATAATATCACAAAAATTACAACCATGAAATTTTTATAAATAAGTGAAAAAGTCACTATTTTTTTAATTTCTTGGTAGACGTGCGCAGATTTCCTCGCGATGTTTTCCTTCATCGTAAAAACATCGGAGAAACGTAGAAAGATTTCGAAATTTCGAAAAGGCAAATAACAGAAAAATAAATGGCATAACTTGAAACTGCACCGTCTAGATCAGAAGGTCACAATCCCTATGAATGAACCACCGGCGTTCTGGTATTTTTATGCATTTTATCACTGATCAATTAGTGCACAGATTGTCTATTCGAGCAGAACAGAGTTCTGGAGTGAAGACCGTGTCTGAGAAAACGTAGAAAGGCCTAGTGGACTGCAATAGGTTGAAGAGTTATGTTTTATTTAAAAGAGTAAGGGTTGCAACGTTCTGCAGGCCAGTGCATTGAAAAAAATGTGTGGCACAGCAGCCCAGAAAAGTCGGCAACAGAAGAACAGAGAAGAAGACCAACAGTCTGACTTAAGGCCGTCGTCCACCACTGGCTAAAAAACCTAAGCCAAGCTGTACTGGGAAATAAATACGTCCACTGAAAAATAAGCTACAGAAGCTCTTATAGGGGCGGCCAGTTTGTGCTATAACATCGAGTTGATTGGACGTGGTGGAAGAAAAGATGAGCTATGAAGAAAGTTTAGATGAGGATTACAATCGTCAATCGTTATTATTATTATGTAAATAAGATTTATTATTGCTGAACAGGCGCCAAAGGTAGTGAGGCAAGGTAGTAAGGGGAGCTTAGTTTAGCTCACGCAGTAACAGACCAGACACACAACTAAGTTAGTTCAACTTAGCTGAGCTATTTTACATAACTTAGCTTACATAGTTTACCGTGGACGCACATTCATGACAAACTGGTTCAACTATACGCGCTAATAAACTAACTTAGATTATTTGAAGTGGACGATCGGGTTTAAAGTAAATAAATAACATTCACCAAAATGTTTGAACGTTATCCTGCAGATATCTTAAGGAACAAAACGTGACTTAATAAAATCGTGACAAATTCTCAAACGTTGAATGTCGCTGTTTGGAATTCAGGGCACGGGCTTAGAGCTCATGCAATTCTTTGGTATTATTATTCTTAATTTTCTTTTCGCAATAAATTAATTAAATGTATTGCATTATTGCATAAATATTGTATAAATATGTAAATCTAAATATTTTCTGACATTTTGAATTGTAATTTATATTTAATATCTATTGTATGACTGATTTCTGATTTTGACATTGTAGATTTAATTGTAATGACATATAATACGCTTAATTTAGCATGACATATATTTTCCTAACAATATATTTATTTTTCATTTTAATTGTTCTGTTAATATAACTGTGCTTATAAACGTTTTGGATTCATTCTGTTAGTTTGTAAGGCAATTTATTAAAAAAAAATCAATAAATCAAAACCATGACAAATATTATGTGCGACTGAGTTACCTACGCAGATATACAAATACTCAGGTAACATTTTAATTCATTCACCTTCTTTTTAAAATAGGAAGCGACTGTTGTTACTATTTTATATTTCTATCTTAATGAGAATTTCAAAAGCTTTACAAAATATTAACATAGCACCCAATTCAAGCAAGAAACTTTTACTTTGGTTACTCAACAATGTATAACTATTATAACAAAAAAATTTTGTAACTAAATACATGTTGCACATAGAAACAACCAGTCCAAAATTTTTATTGCCTTGTTATAGAGGATCCTAGATGTAACAGCCAATAAAAATCGTCAGCCAATATGAGTCATCAAATCGTTCTTAAAATATAATAATATTTATTATGAAATATTAAAAATTAATAATAACCTGATAAATTAAACTTAATTAACTAATTATTAATTCGCATAACATACCCACAAACACACGCGCACAAACGCACACACACCCACATACACACACATGCAACAAACTCGATATTGTGTTTATCGACCAAATAACCTATCATATGAATTAAGACTGTTAAAATAATTATACGAAACTATTAATTATTATATGGAACTTGCTTTGCTTTTTGGAAAGAAATAAATATTATTACTATTATTATTATTATGAAACATGTAAGTTTTAATTCACTAAAGTATTGAAAAGAAGGCTCTGACTTCTAGAATACAGGTTTAACTTAACAAAAAGGCAGTGTCAAATTGGTAGCATTCAATATTAATTAAAAATGTATACCTAAGTGCATGTGTTATCAAACTGTATATTTAGTTATGGACAGTAAATTTTAATAAGTAGTTATTATGATAAGAGGGCTAGAGCTTTGTGCTAGCAATAACAAACCTAACTAAACCAAGTTGACAACTAACCGGACCCTTAGTGCTCTTATTTCTCGGTAGCACGTGACAGTAGAACAACATAAATCAGTGCATAGAGCCAGGAAGTACGGTGGTTAAAGAATATCATATCCTAGAAGTGCTAGTATGTAGTTTATTTGTATACGGACAGTTAACCCTTTGACTGCCAATGACCCCTTAAGGCGCCAGAAATTTTCTATTGTCTAAATTCCTGGCGTTCAATGCATAAACAAAACAAACACTAAATTTACGCATTGCACATTGGCATTACGCATTGCAGGGGCCACTATCATGGCTAACGTGTAACGCCCATTAACGCGATAATTATTGAATTTTTTTTAATAAATTACAATTGCCAAATTATAGCGTTAACTGTTAATACTTGAAATTAACACATATGTCGAGATAATTAATGGCATTTCCCATTAGTGTGGCCCCAGCATAGGAGATACAGATAAGCAAAAACTGCACAAGCTCACATGTAAACAGTTTTATAAAATGTCTTTCATTTTAAATTATATTATTGGGTTAATAGAAAACTAATGACTTTAAAATGACATTGAATTAAAGTTAACTTTTTTTATGGATTGTTGTGTCAACTCAAGAACGGTTGAAACAATTTGATTGATAATTGTAACGGAAGTTTGAAGCTTTAAACCTGGAGATGGAGATAGGACTTTTAATCCCGTTCCTGGGTTTATTTTTGCTTTCATTATTTGTATTACTCCTATGCCGTATTCAGTCCAACGAACTTTATATCCAATGCAGTTGTAACAAGGCGCACAATTAGAAGAGCGCGCAAGCGAACACTATTGTCCAACGTATTGTATTAAGTTACGCGATAATGCGCTTAGATTTACTGCTTTATTGGTACAAAACCGATAAATTAACAAGGTAGGGAGCGAAATTGCTCATATTAGTGTGGAATTGTATCCATGTTGCTTAATCATAAAGCATACGTTTATAGAAACTACAGTTTATTTTTTGCCCTTATGAGTTTCACTCAAATTTGTTTCAATTATTAATAATGCTAAACACAAAAGTTTTCAAGCAATATGTCCAACCCGTACTAACATCAGCTGAGATATGGCCACTGACTGCAGGATTGGAACACAAGTTCAAAGTCACTTAACGGACAATATACTGTCGCTTAGGGATCAAATCATAAATAATGTTATCCGTAAGAGAACTAAAGTTCTCGAAACCCACCGGATCAGCATGTTGAAGTTGCAATGGCAGTGGATCGGTTATTACCTTTTATAAATCGACTCAGTGAACACTGTGTAGATTTCTTTTGGAACCTATGTATACATATATATATATATATATATATTAAATATTATATATATATATATTATATATATATATATATATATATTATTAAAGGTATTAAGAAGAGTATGTTTGGCATCGACATGAAAATTATGAATGAATTATTTAACCATTTTTACCTAGCTAAAAAATTAAAATTCGCTTTTTAATTTGAAGTCAGTATTTTTTTGTTAAAAAATATTTTTTTAATATTATTGTAAGATATCCAATCCATTCAATAAAAACAGTTTCACTCTGCCCAACAACGCTACTTTGCTTCAGTTCCCCCCCGATAGCACCCCAGTTACTTGGAGCGCAGGAATTATCGTTATTTGAGTCCTTACACAAAACTGTTTTCCACGACCATAATCTTAAATTTGCGAAGTTTCAAAACTCAACTCATTTGTCTGGTGTTACAGTAGATTTTAACTTGTTTTTATTGACTTCCGTTTCGAGTTTAGTATTGAGTTACTTTCGTTTTAATAAACGTAGCCTATTAAAGAAATATTTACTTCTAAATTGTTGTCGAAGATATTGCATCGTAGTCTGACTTACACAAAAACTGCTACATCTTTTTTTACGATAAGTTCAGTTTTTTACAGTAAGTTTTACACATTCTTAAAGGGCCGGCAACGCATTTCTGGAACCTGAGGTCCTGCAAATGTTCATGGGCGGCGGTGTCACTTACCATCAGGTGAACCGTATACTCGCTTGCCTCCTATTCAACAATAAAAAAAAAGTTCGATTACCAGGTATGTACCCTACCATTACAAATGCATAATTGAAAGAAACCTACAAATGTTGTTAATTATATTTTTTGCCTTCTATGTTCTGAGGATGGTACCCGAGAAAAATTAAATAATAAACGTCACTGAACGCGTGCAAATGTAGTTTATAGTATTCAAAAGGTTAAGGTATAACGTACAAAAACTATTTAAAGGTTAAGGTATAACGTACCAAAACTATTTAATATTTTAAGCTGACCGTAACCAAGCTTTTATGATTGAAGCTTTAATTTAATCAGTTGCAATTGTAATTTACCGAAGCTATACTCCGCTAAATCGCAATTCGGTATAATTGAAATCAATGGAACAAGAATAACGTACATGCTATCTACACGTTAAACCGTTTCATACAATCAATTGCACGTAAACCAGTGCATGCTAATTTGAACTCTTTTACGGAGTTTTAAGAACGAATATGCAACGATGCATGTACTGAAATAGAAAGTCCTGCACCGAAGTGAACTGATTGTATCAGACTTTTAAATTTACAGTTACTTTAGATCTAAGGTTGCTTTATTAGTAATGTACACGATTAGAAACTGATAGGTACTTCATGTAATTTTAACTTGATTTTTGCGTTACCGGTTTTAGGGGATAAGCAGCTTAGGTATATAATATTATACTTGATATATACCCTTAGTCCTTATATTTTAAGCTTAGTCAATTGCACCTACTCATGGTTCGCCTTATTTCCGTGAATAACAGAAGAATCATGATGTATTTATAAGGAAAAACTATTCCTAATAAAAGGGCCGGTCACACTAAAGTTTATAGGTTGCAGTGTTTTTAAGAAACAAGTGAGCCGCGCGCACCTACTCCAGAATTATTATGAGAAAGTAGTGGTAGATGCCGTATAAAAACAATTACTTACAAGATATTGTTCAAACCTTATTTCGTTGTTAGATTTCATGGGAATGTACATCATTATATTTTTTTGTAATATTATCAAACCCATTTTAGAAGTTAGAGGAGGGGATACATATTTTCCATCAAACAGATAGCAAGATAGATACTATAAAGGTTCCGTTTTTCCCATTTGGCTACGGAACCTTAAAAATGGTCCCTTGAATGAAATCTAGCTTCTAGCTCCTAATAAATAAAAGCTACCTTCTCTTAACATTAAAGGGTACCTAAGCTTTTCCTTAAGGCCTTTCTCGAGCTAATTTATTCATGGGTCCTAAGTAAGAGAATTCGAGGCGATATCAAAATTTATTTTTGCCACAATTGTATGCTAATATAGTCTGATTTTATTCAAATTTAGGCAGGAACTTCCGCCAAGTTCTGATAAGCCAGGACCATTAATTATGTTAGTGACTAAAATCAAAGCCGAAATTAAGATTTAGAATTCCTTTATTATGATTAGTCCGGTCGGCATTGTATTCGAAGTTTATATTGGGTTGCGACGTAGATTACCTTTAATCAGTATTTGTGAAATAATTATCATTTTTACATAATTATCATCAGCATTAGCTCATTAAACGTCCCCACCGAGGGGCACGAGCCCACCCGTATAGGGTGATTAGGCCTTAGTCGTCCACGCGGGCCCAGTGCGGATTGGACGACTTCACACACAACCTTTGAAACTCTTCGCAGGGGGTACATGAAGGTTGCCTCACGATGTTTTCCTTCACCGTAAGAGCGTCGGATAACGTACATATATTTTCGAAAATTCGAAAACACATTGGTACGTGTCGAGATTTGAACCTCAGCCCTCCCGGTATGAAGGCGACAGTCCACACCATTGATCCACCGACGCTCTTCGTCGTTACGTAATTAGATAATTATATCAAGCTATAAATATACTTGGAAATATGACATGAATGACACCATGCTGTCCATGTACATTTACACCAGAGGGCTTTTAAATGAATTATTTGCACCATTGAAATATGTGCTTTATAAATAGATATCCACTAACATATATATAGCGCCATTTAGCCCCAAAATAAGCATTAGCCTGTAATATGGGCTCTAAACAACGAATATTACTTATATACTTTTTTTGTTGTAAATTCATATATTATACATAGAAAGAAACATACATGTTCATGCATACCAGTCCCTATTCGCGTAACCGGCATGTGCCGGGCCGCTTTTCTCCCCAAACATATGTTAGGCTACCAAGCCCCCAACGCCCTAAGCCGAGTCCGCGTTCGGGGACGCCCTTAGGCTCGTTGTGTAAATATTAAGGTTGAGAGCTATCTGCGCTCGCCACTTGCCCGGTGAAGCTGTAAAGGCCATCTGCGGCCAATAGCAGTAGTCAGTTCGAAAAAAAAAGTTCATACATACACATATTTGTACTGACCGGGGATCGAAACTTCGCTGGTGGGGGCTGGATGATGAAAGCTGAAGACCGGGAAATGGGCGCAAAATGGGGGAGACCTATGTCCAGCAGTGGACTGCGATAGGTTGAAAAAAAGATAATGGTTTAATAATATATATCCAGAGCCAGAATTGCAACTCGTGACGCGGCGAAATAGCTATCTGCAATGCAATGAACCTATTATTAGCTGCTATCAGGTGTTTAAGCTATATTGTTTGTCGTACAATCGAATACGAGATTGTGAACTTAATTCCTGCTAAGTAGTTCGTGAATATCGATTGTGAATAGATGCAGTTTGATTGTTTTATATATTCATTTATACATCCAAAGTTTTACATTGACTTATTTAATTTATCTCCGCGTGTTTCTTATTAGAATAAAGCATATGAGCCCTAAACTGTTCTTTAATATTTCGAGTAGTTAGAGCTACTCGTAGTTAATATTATGTTTGTTAGACATGGACTGCTTTTAAAAGTCTCCACTTAAACTACCGTATTAAAATAATTACGCCTTTATCATTAAAACAGCTTAATATCTCAGTTCAATGGTCTCGGTTAGTAAAAAAGATAGATAGAAATCTTAGCCGCGTTCTAGGTTACCTAACCAAATAGTTGTGTAAGTGATTACGAATTTTTGCTTTGTGGTTTAATGTATTTTTGAACAACTTCGAAGAACGTACTTTCAAAAAGGCACTGTGAGCACGTAATTTGCGAAGTAATTGATATAATTCCAAAACTTTGGATGCATTTGCATTATTTATCTTTTACATTATTTATTATTAAACATATTTTTATAATATTACTGTCTTTCTGTTAGCATATCACCTTATTTTTTTGAAAAAACCCAAACGCCTGCTGGGAACTAACTGTATTGAATATAATTTTGAATATTACTCGCTAGAAATTTTCCGGATTATTCTATTCTTTTCAGGATTACTGGTGCAATAAGAATAGTAGTATTCATTCACATCTACGCGAACTGCGAACTCAATTACTAGTAACGTGAACATATATCTTTAGACTATTTTAGTTTATCACTATTGTTATAGTTGTTTTACTGTCAGAAACTCAGCTAAGACGTTAGCATAACTGCTGCGGAGAAACATTACTTGAACAGCTACGCTTTAAAACCGTTTTTATGAAAATTAAGAAAGTAATCAAGTTAACAGCGCCGGCGTAATGCTATGTCCAAACATCACGTATCTTCATCCAGCCGCTACAGCTACATGGTTTATGCTATAAATAACGTATAAGCATATTTCTCAACTGATGGATTTTTTTTTATGGACATTTTTCGCTTTTGGCTGCGGAAGTCTCACTCACAGCTTCATTGGACGAGTCGCGAGCGATGATGGCTCTCAGCTCAGCCCTAAATGAGAATTAAATTTCCACCCATATACATAGAGGATAGCATCGGTGGCTCAATGGTGTGGACTGTTGCCCTCCTACCGGGAGGGCTGAGGTACAAATCCCGCCACGTACTAATGCGTTTTCGAATTTCCGAAATTATATGCTTGTTATCCGATGATCTAATGGTGAAGAAATACATCGTGAGGAAACCTGCGCACGCCTGCAAAGAGATTCAAAGGTTGTGGAAGGACTAACCCTATGCACTCTATACGGGTTGGCTCGTGCCCCTCGGTGAGGACGTTTAATGAGCTGATGATGAACATAGTGGGCATACAAATGTGCTACCGCCCTTTTGCTTTTAAATACCATACGTTAACGGTTCGATAGTTATCGTCTTTTTGGTAGAATAAAGTCCATATTTGAACTGTTCAACAACATGAAGACATGACACGTACATAGTGTGTACATGTGTTACCGCCCATTGGCTTAATGGCGACACGCACTTTTTTAGACGCCAAGTCACTTGAAACGGAAATAAATACGAATACGAACGGTAACGATATGATAGTAATCGTCCTCTTGATATCATAAAGTCCATATTGAAACTGTCCAACGATATGAAGATATCACACATAATAAATTTACGTTCAACCATCTGAGCAGTTGGAAAACTTTTATTTTCCTCAAAGCGGAATAGATTGGCGCCCCGGAATATTCCTGGTGCAGTAATATAAAGTGATATACGTTGGGGCTGTAAAAGTTTTATAACGTATTTTATCGCCTGTTTGTATTAAACAACGGTTATGCAACGGTACACGTTACTGACGAGCCATTTGGTGGATGCTATTGCGTTTTTTCGGATTGCACGAAATGAAGAAACGAGAATTCCGGGTTAATGTTCCCCGTTTTGAATAATTGATTTCCTTATTCACTTCCTCCGCGAAAGGAATGCTTCCGTTTATGACTTTATTTAGATTCCTTATTTGGGTATGTTGACTTATGTCGAAATATTTAACGACGGCATGGCAAACAAATCGCGTACCCTGATTTCATATGTAATACTTACGGACATTTAAACGATAAAAATATATGGGTCTAATAAAATTTCATGATGTTTAACAAAAAATAATTTTAATAACCTAATGTTTCATCAAACAGTTTCATTAAGACTTCAAAAGCAAACTACAAAAATGCGTCAAAATCTTAGTATCAGACAAGAGGTCCAGCCAGTGAGTTTCACTATGCGGTCTCAGCGTGGGGTTCAAAGCTACGACCCCGTATCACACAACGACAATGCTCAGACCACTTCTCCATGATGGTAGTTGAATAATTATATAGGGTAGAAAAAGTATACGAGTACTCTTTATATATAGAGAAGTTTAATCGTAGCGTTAAATTGATAATAAAATAATTAATACGATTAGACGAGCATTTTACCATAAACTGTAATTAATGCTGAATAAAATTTATAAGATATAGCTATTATATTTTAAAATCGTCTATGAATATTTCATTTTCAGTCACTAAGAATAAACCTTAAACCCCTCGTCCGTTGTGGCAACGCCAAGATACATTCAACAATAATCTCTCACATTTGCTTATTGACTTTGATTTCCACTTTGTACTTTAAGATACATATTTTTAAGGGTTTGTAAGGAAAATTTTTTTAATATTCACATTTTGGAAGAATTTCTAATCGAAATGAAAAACACATCGAAATTCTAATAGAGCCGTCTGCGCCAATAAATGTGAGACAAATTCTTTAAATTTAAATAACCTCGCATATTGGCTCTGGATCTATATTCGTTTAGACGAACGATCTAGAGTCGTAAATAGAACGTTGCCACGAATGTACTGCTAGGGCTTGACTGCAAGCGGATTCAACACAGTTTCTTAATATAATAAATAATTGAACTATTAAAAATACTTAATTTAAAAGATCATCAGAATTAGATGAAAAAATGTAAGCATTAATACTTTGTGAAATTCATCATCATGTGTTAGAGGAGTTTAACATATTATATCTTTGAAATATATCGACACACGGCTAAACCAAACGTTAATAAATAATTAGTAAAATTAATTAAGTAATAAATAAACTAACACTATCTTAATTCGCCATTGTTTTTCTTCTTCTATTTATTTGATTAAAAGGTATCAGAGTTTAAAAACTTTAGGACTGTATTAAACATCGAACTAGTTTACGAAATTGCTGTTCTGAAAACTCCGTTACAAATTAATTGTTGCAAAAAAATAATACTGATTGTTCACATGGTACTTTTACTTTAAATTTGATAAAAATAAATATTCACGTAACAGGTAATAATTATATCCCGCAACCAATAATAAAAAAGTATAGTTCGTGATATGCTCACAAAACAATCGAAAAAAGTGTTCCGAATACAGTTACAGCACACATACACATATTTCGAATTTCGAACACATTTACTTAAACAAAAGAGTACTCTCTTCGGCGGTTCGTTTTTGAGGCACGGATGGCGTATCTACCTCGTATATTCAGAAATCATTGCCGCTATCACTTAAACCACAGATTACCATTCCGCTGTCCTTGCTCTAGCGTAAAATTGAAATTGAAAATTGTTACGCTTCCACACGCAATTAATCGTATTCCATAGGTCCCACGACCATAATTAGGTTGTTTTAGTAATATCGCCTGTGTACAAATAATTACGTTTGACCAGTAACTAAAACAAGCTGGATAATTTGTAGTTGATACACTACCTATATAAAGTGTACATTTTAAATATCTCATGGGTTCTAACATAACAAAAGATATTTGATGATAGGACAAGCAGGCGAACAACTAATAATCTTAATTGAGTTCCATTAATTTTCCTTGGAGGTACGGTACCCTAAAAATTTCCTTCTCTTATACGTATGAGAGAAGAGCGTATTCCATTCTTAATGGTGTAGGGACATATTGTAAATGTGAGTGTTGTATGCAAGCAATTTAAATTTGCGAGCGCATTGAATGAGTGAACACCATCAGTTGCGGCTAGCTAAGCTTTGGAAAAACGAATTCGTTTTCGGTCAGTGATAGTTCAACTAGCAAGTATTTTCAAGACTCCATACGTGACACGGTTAGGTAATTGAGAGTCTAGGATCTCACCATATACAATCACAATTACGCAAATAGGTCAATACAGGTAATAGTTATACAAGGAATATAAAAAGGTATTCAGTCTTATATAATGACAAGCTGAATCTTCCAAATCAACGTTGTTACTGGAGGCGGGGGTGAACAATTTCCACCAGGTGTGTCTCTTGCTCGTTGGCTTCCTATAATTCTTTCTCTTTCCACATTTCGCAATCAACTGCTGGACTCTCTCCATCCTGCGCCAAATATTCCAGTCCCCAAATAATCCGGATTTAATATCCAGCCTATACTAGCATTCTTTCGCAAGTATTCGGTCCATCGTGTCGAAGGGCATCCCACGCTTTACTTGCCAAGTCATCTCCACTTCAGAACCCGTCTACCCCAACAGCCATTGGTTCTGGGATATATTCTACTAAAAAATAATAAAAGCTCGTAGATTTCATTAAATGGGATCCCGTAACTTGGTTGTGGAACTCTGACCTAATTAATTTTATTGCGCCGACTTGCAAGATTTTATGGGAATTGCAAAACCGTGAACAAGATTTCCAAATTTCAATGGGGTCAACGATTCTCTCGAATATTTTTCCAAAACAAATATCACCATTGCTCAAAAACAGAATTCGGAAAAGTTATAATATAAACTTTTTTATCTGCAAAAATCTTCACCCAATTTCATCGAAATACTGAAATAAATACCTACCAATTACGGTGAACGACTTCGAGAACTTCAATGGAGCACTCTCCAAACTTAAATTGGTTAAAACATCCAAATGCAATCGGAATAAGGGTTATGCTGCAATATTGGTCTCGCTTGAACTGTTACTTTGCGGACGATCCAATTTGCATATTGTATTCAGTTGCTTTATTACGTTAGAGTTCACGGGTATGACATTTCTAAATTAATTTTCAGTAACGAAATGGACAAAAAAAGTTAAAATTTATTGAGCAATGGGTTGTAACCGTACTAATTTACAAAGCTGAGACATGGACACTTATTCCGAGATTAGTTCAGAAAAGAGCTTTGCTTCTCACTGGTCCCTCGGCAATTATTTCAAATTGATATATAATAACATAGTGTTTGATACTTTTGCCTCGAAAAAAAAATGATGATGATGATGATGAACATAGTTTTCGATACTTTTGCCTAGCTTGTTTACTACAATAACCCGTATATTTTAAAGATGGTAAAATACTAATTTTTTCTTAAATAAAAAGAAATACACCCATTCATAAAGGCTATTAAAAGTCAAGTTACTGTTAATTGAAAAGGCTTTTACGAGCTCCCTTTAACCAGTAAACTAAACCACTGCCATACGTTTAAAACATTAGTTTAATAACGAGGCGCCATTATGCTATATATAAAGACAAAAGTCTGACTCAAATCATATCCTGTATATCACATCACCACATGGTTCTATTTATAAAAACTGTCAATTCTTGCTTTAGCATACATTTCCAGCTCTCTGCAATCACGTAGAAGAATCAAAGGTACCCGTAAATGTTCATTCTAATAAAAACTTAATCTGAGACAAAACATCCCACTTCAAACCTTGATTCTAGTACAAATAAACTTGACATTTCACATTTCGACCTAGCCGTTACTCGCCTAACCATAACTCAAGTGGCGCACCAAAAGTGACCCCTAGAATTGATATTGTATTGGCTTATCAAAGATTCAGCCCTAAGACCCCTGATACAAAGGACGCCATCCTCACCGTAAAAAAAGAGTTAATACCACGCCTTGACACGACACGTCTAAATCTCCTGTGGTCATAAAATATTTAACAATCACAACCGCAAAGCGTAAACGTTTTATTTCCTTTGCCGACGTCGCAATGCGGACTGAAATTTGTGAGCCTTTTTCGGGTTGTTAGGAAAGAAAAAAATTAAAACTAAATACCTTTTGTAAACATTATAAGAATATCAGTATATAATAATATGTGCATAATTTTAATTTGGTCGTGTTCATTTTACGTAAGAAGGTAGAACACGTAAAATTTTATTGTTTTTTTAAATACTATACTTTTTTTTATATAGCAAACAATCATGTGCTGGTTTAATAATAATTCTTTTGCACTATGAAATTCCATATTCGATTGCTATATCTTTAACGGCTTTATAGCACTTCTATTTTTAGCAACAACAATCGAAAACGTAATAATAACTTCACAGAAACATATTACAATCAAATGTGACGATTCCACTATAAACTATTGTGTTTATTTATTTTTTCCTTATCTTTACAATGTATGTATTTATCGCAGTAACTAAATTAATTAAAAGTAGCTGTACTAAAAGAGGGACTGCTTTTCGATAATAATCATTGATTCTCAGATTTTTGCGGTACATATAAATTAAATCTAATTTCAACCCGGTCGGCCACCCAAGACGACAGATGTTAGGTCTTTTATAAGTACTCTATAATTTTACTAATATTAGTTTTATTTTATAAAGTCATAGTAGTCCCTAAATGGGATTGTTTATAATATACCGAGTACTATATTAGAACTTAGTACATTCAAGCTCAACTTGTGCTGGCTAAGCAATTACTTATTTCTGTATGGAATTCCGGCAATATTAAAATGAAGTTTGCACCCTCGCCAAGTTTGGTGGAAGTACGATAAATCGATTTCTGAATGAGCTTGAACTTCGGACATGTTTAGGGGTTGTGTGTTAAGAAATTAACTAACTCAGTATATAATAGATCTGAGTTTAGTGTTGGGTAATACCGTGTTGATAAAATGGGTGTTAGTGCTGTGTAGATAATTCTGCTTTTATTTTTTTTTCTTTTAGAATTGCTTTCCCAGCTGTTTGTACATAGATTGATGTGGGTATTGCGTTTTTCACGATTGTTCGAATTAACCCTTCAAAAAGGTACGATGTGGAATCAGTTCTCCGCGATTCCAGACGTTTGGGTGCAAGACAACTTAGTCACGGATGAGTTAAAGTTTTGACTTTTTTCACATTATAAACAGATTTTATGGCTCTATTGTTAAGTTTAGTTTTTGCTACTTACAGTATTTTATACGTTTTTATTCACCGTCGATATATAGGAAAGTAGCTCTCGCTGGATCTTTGTTACAGCTTAAACTGATCCACTTCACCGGAAAATCCAGTTCAACCGGATCAATAACCGGTTACTCACCGGTTTTTACACCGGCAATAACCCGATGTTCAGCTGTTTGAAATTAAATTTATTATAAGCCAGATACATTGAATTTCAAATAGCAGATACCGAATCAAAATTGGTTACTCGTAACAATCAGAATAAACGATACAGGTTTCAATTTGTGATTACAAAATTATTCATCATTATACTATACCACTGCAGAAACAAGGCCTCCCCACATAGCATAGCCATGGGGATAGATTTTAAGTTAACCCACGGTAGCATCCAAGATAGTACCCGGAACCAACGGTTTAGCGTGCCTTCTCAAGCACGGAGGGACTAGAAATAATATTGCTTACCGATCCGGGGACAGATCATAGTGATTTGCTAAGCTGTGCTATCGTCAACCGAACGCACAAGCACCGGCGCCATCGAAAATATAAGATTATGTCGGCTACTACACCAAGGTTCCGGGTTAGATCCCCGGGCAGTACAAACATTTGTGTGCATGAACACGTCTGTTTGTATTGGTCTGGGTGTTTTCTATGTATAATATGTTTGTATTTACAAAAAAAGTATATAAGTATATAGTAATTTACCTGTTGTTCAGTACCCATATTACTTCTGGCTTCACGCTTAACTTGGGGCTAGATGGCGCTGTGAGAATGTTAGTGGATATTTTTAAATACATTGTACATTTACGCACGTTAATATCCAAAAGAGAACAATCAATCGACTCGTGAAATCACTGAGTTCAACCACGTGTTATTTAATAAATGTTGCTGCAATCAAACGAAGCAGCAGACGTCATTGGCTGGGAGTTAATTACCATATCGATAAAATTTATCGCGCACTGTATGACAATGAGCGGGGATTAACGAGTGGCAAAGTGCAGTCAATAGGGTTTGCAGTCATTTATTTTAATAATTTAGGTCTATCAACAGTTGTTACATCATTTACATGTCAAATGTCATTTTCAAAAAACTGATCACGTCTGCGAAGAAATTCAAAGGTTATACGTGAAGTCTGCCAATCCGCACTGAGCCTGCGTGGATAACTAAGTCATTTAAACCATTTATTTACATCGGTAGGGACTTTCAATGACCTGATGATGATTATGAGCTAAGATGGTAGTTGGAACCACAAAACCTAAAATACTTACCTGAATATACTTTAAGAACGTTTTTTATTATTCATGGGAAGGTAAACGAAAATACCAATCACCTGGTGATGATGAATCAAAATGCACACATGAACACTCATTACACCGAACGAGCAAATGTCCAACCATAACAAAAAGGAAATATGGACAGATGTATGAAAAGTGGAAAGGATTTTTTTGTATTCGGCCCGTAGCCAGTAAAGCTGTATTACACGAACGTTTAATTTTTGTTTAACATACACGTGGCAAATGCTAAAAGATTACAATAATAAAGAAGTAGAAGAAGAAATATAATAATATTGTTAACAATATAATATGGATTGGAACATGAGTTCCAAAAAAGTTATAAATATTAAACTTATAACAAGCAAACTGCAGAGTTTGCTTGATTTGTCACACTGTATGGAAATAACAAGTACCAATAACAAAAATTTATTAAAGCAAGAGTTAAAATTTTAAAAAAGTCGAATCTTTGAAACTGATGTTAAAATATAATTTTACGGAAGAGAAATATTTTAAAATGTACATTACAATGGAAATAAAAATTTTCTTTATAAGGGTCTACAATTGCAAAAGAGATGTATAAGTGTTTTACTCACTTCCACGCAGGCTGAAAGTGCTAGTGTCTCCGCCAGCGTAGGTCATTATCACGACTCCCTGTAAGTTCCTAATTGCGTCACCGGTACTTATTAGGTTGCTTGTCTCCCCAAACATACTAGATTACCTCCTCTAAGCTAAGAGTCATCTCTCACTTTGGGACGGCCTTAGGTTAATTGCATTAACTGTTGTAAAATGAACGCCATCTGCGCTTGACACTTGCTCTATCAAGCTGTCAAAGCCAGCCGTGGCTAATAGTGAAAAGACTATAAAAGAAAAGGGGCAGTTCCACTAATTTTTACGATGACATAAACCAGCGGTAATATTTTCTATTATTATGTCAAACCGCAGCATTCAAACTAGTTGTATGCCAACCCTGGTAGCTGAAAATTGCGTCGTGTACAGTCAGCCCCTATTAATTGATGTGGCGTGAACTTCGAACGAACACTGTATTGAATTTGGTGACGTGGACCGTGGGGTTTATTGACAGCAACTTTACTTCGGTGATTTTATTTTAAAAAGTTTAGCATTTTATCGAGGGAAGTAAATCATGAAATTTATCATTTACTAAATGTAATCATGAGGAAACCTGCCCGCGAATAGATTCAAAAGGTTGTGAAGTCGGCCAATCCGCACTGGGCCCGCGTGGACGACTGTGGTCTATACTACACCCTTTATGGGTACGTTAGTGCCCTCGGTGAGGAAGTTTAATGAATTGATTTTGATGAAATATTATAAATAAAAATAAATATAAAATATCCACTGACATTCACACAGCGCCATCGAGCCCCAAGTTAAGCATCAAGCCTGTATTATGGGTACATTGGGTACTAAACAACTGACAAATATACTTATATATTTTTTTGTAAATGCATACATATGTTCATGCACACTTGGTGTGGTAGTCGATGTCTAAACCGCTACACCAATGGGTCGTCAAAATATAATATTTCATTTTTTCTCTTTATTTGAGACAAAAACAGTCTAACAATAGCTTTTAATCTAAATTTAACTGATTAACGATTATAACTCCTAATCTAAATTTAACTGATTTTGTTCTGTTTGTGTTGCAATGTCTAAAAATAATTAATTATTTCTTTCTTTCTTTCTTTATTAACGATTATTACTCCCAATTGGTTAATAAAGTCGACTCCACATACGGGTAGCTGTCAATGTTTATTCGATCAATTGGTTACGTCACATCATTGCGGTCAGCCACGAATGCGAGCATTTTTATTTTATAATGTATGATTGACGCGATTAATTAAATGATTGTTCATTGGGTGAATTTATTTTACGTCGTTTTGTTGGGTTTGTGGGATTTGCGACCTTATTTTGATTTAAAGATCATGGTTTCAAAATAGATTTAAATTTAAATATCACTATACTAAATAGAAGTCAGCTTTTTGTTGCAGTTCTTAATTTAGACTCGGTTAAGTATGACAATAACTGAACGCCATGAAGATCAAGCTATCAGTAGTAGGTACGGAAAATATTAATTAACCATTCAAATCACAAAGAAATATGAACGTCAAATGAAGCTATCATCGAATCTGAGTACCTACGCTTTGACTCGGACCTCAGAAGAACTTGGTAAGGGATTTTAATTTATTATTTTAAAGTTGTTTTCTTTTTTAGGATTTAGGTTACTGGGTAATTGTACACAAAGGCCGCATATAGTACTCCATTGATGTTTAAGTACTTTCTATACCATTGTATTTTTAAGTAAATTATTTTTTAATTAAAATGCATAATTTCATGTGTAAATAAATATATAAACTAAGTTTGAATAACAGAAAAACATTTCATCGGAAACTCTTGAAATTCTTTTGTGAATTCCTTAGAATCCTCGGAACTCGCGCGAATTCAAAATCACAAGGGATTTTTCTCTTATAATAAATTAAATGCGCGCGCGCGTAGCATGCATGACATGCAGCCTCAAATTCGGCGGTACGGTAATTTATTCACACCAGAAGTCTTAAATTGGACTTCATCGCCAACCAGTTGCAGTTCAGAACACATTTTGTGTTCTAAAATTATTTGATGTAATTTTAGAAGCACTTGATAAGTTCATCATAATCATCAGCTCAATAAACATCCCCACCGAGGGGCACGAGCCTCCGTATAGGGTGATTAAGCCTCCACCCGGATTGGACGACTTCACACACAACCTTTGAATCTCTTCGCAGGCGTGCGTGAAGGTTTCCTCACGATGTTTTCCTTCGCCGTAGGAGCGTACAAGTTTTGCACAGGGAAAAACTTATACGATAAAACTACTAAATAAATACTTATCCGATATTGGTATAAAGACTAAGGTGGCTATCACTTCATCGAAATTAAAAGGCCAGCAACGCATTTTGTAGTTTCTTAAGTGTTGCAAACGTCATGGGCGGAGTATTCACTTTCCATTCTTTTCCGCAGCACCAATTCTGTGTGCAAGATCAAGTTTGTTGTGCTGGTCTGGGTGTTTCTACGTTGGTACCTTTACCTATGTTTTTATTTATTAATGTTTTTTCATTATTAAGTATATGGCGAGTCAACCAAAGGTAGGTACAGTATAGTTCCATTGTTAAAATTCATTCATTTTAAATTTCACGGATGTGTACAACTTAAATCATGTTTCACATACGAAATGCAACCATCGTCATTTCGGTATAAATGAGCCAGCGCTATACCACACCATATTCTCATTAAAAGCCATGTTCATTCGCATTCATAACGTGCAGCCGTTTGTAAAATTTGGTGCGTCAATAACCTATGCACGAAAGCCCGCTAAATAACGCTTTTATCATTTTGCTAAGCTTATTATGAACGCGTTTGGTAACACTCGATGATATTCTGTATATATATAAAGGTAGATACGCCACCCGTGCCTCAAAAGCGAACCGCCAAGAGAATACAGTTGTAGGGATGTGTTTAGGTAAATGTACGCTCATTCGAAATATGTGTATGTGTGCTGTCGCTGCATTCGGACACTATTTTCGATTGTTTGTGAGCTCATCACGAATATACTTTTACATCATTGCTGACACTAAGTAAACTATGTAAATATCTATATGTTTATTCTGACTTAGATTAATAGGTATCGCTCGAACAAATCAAAATTTGACCAGTCCATAATTCTAATGTTGACATTTGGTGCTGAGACGTAGTTTTTACGTTAAACCTGTTAAATAGGCGCAAGACTTAAATTAACTAACCAGATGCACAATCTCACTCAAAAAGTGTCCGGTGGCAAAATTCCGCCCATTGGTTGGGCAGAATTTTCATTCATAATCACGTCGCTCGCTACATGTCATAATGACATAGTACAACAACAACACATAACATGTTTCCTGGAACTGACAGCTGCCTATGTCACTTTGACAAATGTTTTTAAGTATACTTAAACTAAAAATCTGTAATCGAATTTTCATTTAACTATGATACATAATTTCTGGATTGTTAACTTTCGTTCACTACGGTTTATGCACCATTGACAACACAAGCCATGCTCTTTTTATATTTATTTTCCTAACATAATCTATAATGTCGAACTATTTTGTAGATTTCCACACTAAAAGTGGCCGGATTTTGACACTATTTTGTTGTTAGCGAGATTCCGTCCATATTTTCTATACGTCCGTGCATTAAATAAATATATTTGCCATCTTAACATACAGTTGACGAGCATCGCTTATGAACTCGAATATAATATAATTAAAACATTCATTGATCAAACAAAGTGCACACTCAATGTAATGGCCACTTCATTTTCGGATGCAGATATAATTATCACGGTTGATTTAATTCTTTCATTGCTCCAGTGAGAAGAGGTTTTAATTTTAAATGAGTTTTTATGAATTCGTCAATTTAAATACCATTCTCAAGGGACTCCGGAATTCAAGTATATTTTTTATTACACCTTAAACACTTAAAAATAAATAATTAAAACTAAAAAATATAATTAAAAGAAGTCCCATTCGGCAAGGTTCCGAAAATACTGGCAGCGTTACCCCTTTGGATTGCCAGACTGATTCTTTGTCCAAGGTAGCTGCCAGATCTTCGGTCACCTGTGACGTCGAATAACCTTTTGGAAAATTCCTTGAAAAGCCTCAAAGCACTAGGACCCCACGGACCAAGAGTCTCGACACCGAACGGAACAAAATCATATTCGGAGCCCGGACCCGAATTATTTTATTCTTAACAAATACCGTCATGTAAAAGGTATACGAGCATGTTGTTAAATTTGAGCTCACGAGTTTTATGAAATGTAAGGTTTCGGAACGGTTGCCTTGTCAAAATGTACAATCCGTTTTAAAGTTTCTTTGCCAAATGGCAAAAACTGAAACTTGCCCTTTTGTGTTTCGGAGAGAGTGCGGAATACTGTAGCTAGTAAAATTACCGGGTATAAGGGTGCTAACATCTGTTGTCTCGGGTGCAGGGCGCAGTGAAACATTAGAGAATAATAACTGTCTATCAGATGTAAGTCTCTTACTTACCATTAGATGAGAGTCCTGACTATCCTGTCCACTTTTTATATAAATAAAATACATAATACATATTTTCTTCATACTTTTAACTGAGACTCAATTTTTTTTATCAAACTCGCTCGCATGTTATATAGGTCTTCAAAAATGATATTGAGGTTTCCAATATATATTTTTTATAATTGAATAGTTGGCGTGGAGTCACTTCCGAAGTGGTACTATGTTTGTCCTCCTCTCCCCCCCCCCCCCTTAAACTTCTAAAATATTTTCTTGAAAAAAAAATCTAAGACATGTATGTATATAAAAACCAATGCCTATGTAACTCGTCAAGTTTACGAACTCTACTGGCAATAAGTGAATGTTCTTTCGCCTAGAAGGTCTTGCAAATTTAAAACTTAACAGCTTCAACCCACTACTGTATTCTAGCTAAGCTGTTACTTCGGTTTCCTCTCTAATTCAGTTAATTCGAAGCGATGCAGCGTGCGCTTGCCGTGACCAGAATAATAACTTGTGAGAAAAACAATTATTGTTCGTATCCTACACTTTTTTGATTATGTACAAATTTGAGATTCGCTTTAAATCGTGTCTTGAAATGGAATACAAATGTTATATAGACTGAATAAAGTTTAGAATATTAAAAATTCAATTTAAAATAAATGGCGCATTTTTTAAATGTTTTGCTACCGTCTTTGGTGGGGATGCGAATATTTGGTTTCTGATCTGAAGTAAATAACGAAACTTCCAAGCCATACACGTTTACTTATATAAATTTGTTGAAGTTAGGGTCGGTAGAGTAAGGCCGTTAGAATTAGAAGCTGAGCTCTACATGAGATCTGATATTTTTTTCCCAGAGCAATACTTATGAGGTCGTCTTGGCAAAATTTCTCATGAAATGCTTGTAGTCGGTTTTCGGTTCTTCTGTAGTGTTTATTTTTCTTAAGTACTTTTAAATAGGTGTGTTCGCTTGGCTCATCTTGACGGGGGCATTACCGTAACCCCAGATATTATACATAGAAAACACCCAGTCCAGCTTATACTGCCCGAGGTTCGAACCTGGAATCCTTAGTGTAATATCCGACGTCTTAACATTGCACGAAATAGGTCGTCGATACATAACTGTATTACAATTATACGATGAACGACGTCTTCAAAGTCTCAGATATAGTGAAATATCATATTGAAGTTGTCTGTCGGTGTTATCGATAGGCTTTGGAAGAGCCCCAAGCCGAACTGTCCATATTAGTTTACAAATAGTGATGTTGATACGTATTGTCGACTGCCATATGATATTAAACGAACAAAATTGTGATAAAAGTTCTATGATAAGACGGATATAACATAATAAGTTATTAAATACTCGTCAAAATTTTTGACCTTAGATTTTAGATAAATATAAAAGACGGATTTTAAAAAAATCCTGCCAAAAAATGTTCTACGGTATATTTTGATTCGTTAGCTCCCCGTTCGAATTTCTTTAAGAATTTATGAAATCATTAATGTTTATTCTTACAAAGAAAGAAAACATTGTAAGGTAACCTAAGCACGCCAACGAAGAAATTTAAAGGTTGTGCGTGAAGTCGGCCAATCCGCACAGGGCCCCCGTGGATGACTAAGGCCTATACACCCTATACGGGTAGACTTGTACCCCTTGGACGTATAATGAGCTGATGATATATCCAAGCTGAGGACTTACTTAAACTTTATGTATAAGTTAAAACTCATAAAATATAAATTGTGTCTTTCTTTCTTTCAAAATATCGATAATGTATTTTCACATCACTAGCCCAAGCAGATTTGAGAGTAAGTCCACAAGATTCGCTGCCGAAGATGCAATAGTGATATATGGTCGGTCCTTAAACCTGTTGAGGGTACAAACTATGAGCTATCGTCCCACGAGGTACTAATACGGGATAAACTGATATATAGTACCAATCGATTTATTATCTAAAACGTATTGTACCTGTGGGATGCTCTGAGTATACTGCATCGTGCAACTGTTGGCAATTTTAAGCAACTCTTTGCCATATATACGAGTATATCGTATTTCCCCGTGCGGTACAAAACTTTTGTGTGCATGAACCTTACAAAAAACTAACTGCAAAGTCACGAAGAAACGTCAAGCGAAAATTGTCCTATCCGCATGACATATACGTATAGTTATTGTTTATTTAGAACGTAAATTATTCATTTAAATTATGACCTTAACGTGTCATAAAAAGACAATGATGTAAAAAAGTATGGATGCGTGATACGCTCAAAACAATCTAAAAAGTGTTCCGAATGCAGTGACAGCACACATACACATATTTAGAATTTCGAACACATTTACCTAAACAAAAGAGTACAAACTGTACTCTCTTCGGCGGCAGTTCGATTTTATGGCATATCTACCTTTATATATACAGAATATTATTGTAAAAAGAAAGCAAAATCAAAAGAACGAGCATAATACTATGTCATTATGACATGTAGCGAGCGACATGATTATGAATGAAACTACTGCCCAAATGACGCGATAGGCAGACTTTTGGCTCGGACACTTTTTCAGAGAGATTGTGCATTGGTTAGTTTATTGTTTATCTAAGGCATAAACATGTCTTTCTGTATTTTTCTGGATGTTTTTTTTTGTATGTATTTCACTAACCCACATAGTACTTGGGGAGTCGTTCTGTATTACCGTAGATTATAATTGGTAATACCTTTATAGTCAGAGAGCCGGCCGTATAAAAGTCTTATGATCTTTATTATCTGAAAATGCAAGTGGTCGTACGTAACACGGGTGGAAACTCACAACACACAATACATGAATCTATGGTCTACGCGCGTCCTACGTGCGAGCGGATAATTCATTACGTACTATAAAATTACCATATCAAAACCATTTACATTCAAGTTATACCGGAATACCTTTACGTTATCGTAGTGTAATTGGGGTCCAGTTCGGATTGGTACTAAGAACTAAAATTAAAAACACTAAATGTTAATTAACGTAATAATTTAAACATCAGATACTCTATTCAACCTTCAGTCCACTGCTGAACATAGGTCGCCCCCATTTAGCGCCAGATATCCCGGTTCCCCGCTTTTCTCATCCCGTCTCCACCTTTCGTAAGTCGTTGGTCCATCGGGCCGAAGTCCTATGCTACGCTTGCCAAGACGGGTCTCCACTCCAGAACTCGTCTGCTTCAACGGCCATCGGTTTTGATTCGGCACTATGTCGGTAACTTTTGTTTCTTACGGATTAAATCATTCTGAGCTTATCCTAAGAGAGACCCCGAGTATAGCTCGCTCCATTGCGCGTTGAGTGACTATGAACTTGTGAACAGACACGTTCATAATAAATTACTGAAACGTCTGAGATTGAGATTGGTACCTTACAACATCAGCTGTTGCATTCAATGCTATCCAAAGCTTTCAACGTAATAAACTTGCAAGTAGGACATTTACTAGCGGAATACTTTTTAAGTGAGGACAATATTGTCCAATTCTAGCTTCTCCAATAGATCGCGATGTTTTATAAAAAACGTAATATTCACAGAGTTCCAATTACTTGCGATCAGCAGATTTTCCTTGAGTACCATGTTGAAAGAAAGAAAGAAAGATTTGATATTGCTTTTTCACGAAATAGTATTCATGTATGTTGTACTTCTTACAAGTAATTATTCGTACCTACAGAGATACATCCGTAAATTTCTAAAATTTATTAATTTTATTTAAGCGTATCATTTCATTATTTCAATCCAATTATATAACGTTACATTTCATTCCTTTACCTTCCATAAATTGTGATTCCTATTCAACCTATCGCAGTCCACTGTGGACATAGGTCTCCCCCATTTTGCGCCAGATATCCCGGTCCTCCGCTTTCCTCATCCAGCCTCCTTTCCTTTCGCAAGTCGTCGGTCATCGGGCCGGAGGGCGTCCTACGATACGCTTGCCGAGATGCGGTCTCACTCCAGAATCGTCGCTCCAACGGCCATCGGTTCTGCGACATATGTGACCAGTCACTTCACTTGCTGATCCGGCGGGCTATGTCGGTAACTTTAGTTCTCTTACGGATTAAATCTTTCTGTTTATCCCTAAGAGAGACCCCGAGCATAGCTCGCTCATTGCGCGTTGAGTGACTTTGAACTTGTGACCAATCCCACAGTCAGTGTCCATGTCTCAGCTGTGTATGTAAGTACGGGTAGGACGCATTGCTCAAAGACTTTTGTCTTTAAGCATTGCGGAATCGTCGACTTGAAGACCTGACGTAACATGCCGAATGCCGCCCAGCCCAACTGAATCCTTCTACTAGCTTCCCTCTCGAAATTGTGCCGGCCAAGTTGGATCGTTTGGCCCAAGTAACGTATTCTTGCACAATTCGAGAAGGATGCCATCGACGCATATCGGTTGTGGCATGACATGGTCATTTGAACATGACTTTCTCTTGTCCAAATTCATGCCAACCACTCTGGGAGGATTCATTTTGGCTATTCAACATCTCAGCAAGCTCTCGATGACTCTGCAACGATGACGATATAACATCCCCTGTCTCACACCACGACGCAATTGGATGGATCTTTTCCGCTGGTCTTGGATCTGAACAGTCATCGTCACTGCGTTGCGAGAGACACTTATCACCTCGATATATCGCAGTCGATACCGCATCGCTGCGAGCCTCCAGAACAGCCCAGGTTTCGATGGAGTCGAAGGCTTTCTCGTAGTCCACAACTGCCATACACAGCGGCTGGTTATACTCTTCGGTCTTCTGTATAAGCTGCCGAACAGTATGGATGTGGTCCACGGCGCTGTAGCCTTTTCGTAACCCAGCCTGCTCCGGTCGTTGGAATTTGTCGAGTCTTATGGCGAGACGGTTCGCTATAACTCTGGAAAACAACTTATAGACGTGGCTCAGAAGCGCTATCGTCTATAATTCTTCAAGAGATTTTTATCACCCTTCTTGAAGACCAAGACGACAACGCTTCAGGACCACGCCTCCGGTGTAGTTCCCTGGTGGATGACGGCATTAAAGAGCTCAACTAATGCCCTAAGGACGGGTTGTCCACCGGCTTTTAGGAGCTCTGTCGTAGTACCGTCATCACCCGGGAACTTTCCATTTCTAAGTTGCTCCAGTGCTGCAATAATCTCGCTAACGTTAATATCCGGGATATCTTGCGTACAATGGCGCCTTAGTGGGCACGTGGATCTTCGTGTCCTCGGTCTGTGGCTGATGAGCGCTCAATGAATACAGTCGTCCATAGAATTTCTCAACCTCTTCCAGGATCTGTAGGCGAGTTGTGAGTAATTGCCCATCTGCTGTCTTAAGCTTCACCAGATGGCTCCTCCCAAGTGGTTTTTGGAAAACTTTGGGCCCCCTGTTCTCCTCAATAAGGTCCGTAATTAACCTTGTATTGAAACAGCGGAGGTCCCTGCGAACGAGTTTTCGTATCCGCTAGGAGAGAGCCCGATATTCCGGCGAAGCAACAGCAGCAGATGGCATCTCGCGTCTCAGCCTCATCATTGTGATTAGCCTATAACATATATGTATAATAATACTCTTTGGCCTTTAGGTCCCACTGCAGATAAACGTACCTATATAACATTTGTGATTTGAAAAATCATTGTTACGTTGCGGGATTTGAACCTTTTATATCTGCATTGGAAGGCTACATTTCACATCAATGAGCCACCGACTCTCCTTGAAATATAACCCCCTACAATTTAACTTTTTTTTTCTACTTACTCAAATTCCCGAATGTAAATTTTACACAAATAAAATAATCTTATAATTTAGCAGGCTGCGCCGAAGACGTTAAAGTTTGGAAGCGGTTTCATGCCTTAATTTAAATAATTGAAGTTCCACCTCGATGTTCGTATTTATTATTATCCCCTTCAATTTGCTATGCAGAAGGTAGTGAGGCTTTGCCATCTTCTGATCACTTTGAAGTTGATAATCATTTAAATTTGAATATGAACTAATTGGTATTGTCTTTTGGGATACGGGCATTAAGAAATTTCCAATGAAGATTACGGCAAGTTTCGTCTTAATTGAAGTTGTTAACTTAGGAATTCTTTGAGCATCAGTTTCACTAAAGATTGACGCAATTAAGTATGTATCTACACTTTTGAGTGAAAAAAAATCCCTTAAGTATAAATATACAAATGCTTAGGTTTTAACCTAAATTAGTTTATATATAAATTAGATATTATATCATTAGTAACGCAATTGATAAATAAATATCCACTAATATTCTCACAGCGCGATCTAGTCCCATGTTAAGCGTGAAGCTTGTATTGTGGATACTAAACAACTGATAAACATGCTTATATTTTTTGTAAATACATACATATTATAGATAAAAAAACCCAGACCAATACAAACAGACATGTTCATGCAAACAAATGTTTGTACTGCCAGGGGATCGAACCCGGAATCCTTGGTGTAGTAGCCGACGTCTCTACCGCTACACCAAATGGGTCAGTGATAATATGTTCTAGTCCTATGAATGAGACAGGTCAGAAATTAAGTTGTACGAGGACTACATTACAATTTAGCAACCAATGTAAAGGCTTAAAGAACAGCTGGCGCAGTCCGTTCATGTAAGACAATCAAATATCACAACGGCCGGTTCATCATCATCAGCTCATTAAATATTCCCACCGAAGGGCACGAGACTGCCTGAAAAGGGTGTATAGTCCTTAGTAGTTCACGCGGGCCCAGTGCGATTTGACCGACTTCACACACAACCTATGAATCTCTTTGCAGGCGTGCGCAGGTGATGACGTTTTCCTTCACCGTAAGAAAGTCGGATAAATGTAGATATAATTTCGGAATTTCAAAAAGACATTGGTGCATGGCGGAATTTGAACCTGCGGCTTTTAACTAGGAAGGTAAAAACCCCACACCAATGAGCCAAATACATTCAGTTTGTTATAAGAAAATGTAATATGCGCAAAATAAAGTTATAGATTAAGACTAATCATACAAGATTTTCCTTTTAAAAAATCAGTTGAAAAATGTGAAAGTGATTGGAATCCGAGACAATGTTGCAATATCGGAGACCGAATACAAAGATGTCCGAATAAAGTGACAAAGAAACGTTTTTATTTGAATCCATCAGAATCGGAGATGGGATAAACTCAATTGAAATGTAAATCTTTTTAATAAATAAAAGAAATAAATATCTACTGACATTCACTCAGCTCCAATAACAAGCATTAGCCTGTAATACGTATATAGATGTCACAGCCAACTGGTTAAATTAGCCATCTCATAGACGCCTAGGCCGTGCGTTAAACGCCGGCATTCAATTTCACACTTTCATGTTTTTTAGTTACCATTAATTTTATTATAATTTTTTTTTATTGCTTATGTAGGCAGACGAGCTGGCGGCCCATCTGATGGAAAACGGTAACCGCCGCTCATGGACAACTGCAATGCTAAGGGCAAAGCCATGCCGCTGCCTATCAAGAGGAAAGGGCTCTCTTTAAACCTCGTTTGAAGAAGGACATGTCGTAGTTATTAGGGAAATCCGAGGCTGGGAGGTCGTTCCATAATTTGCACGCACGCGGAAGGAACGATCGCTGGAAACGAACGGTTTTGGAAGCGAAAGTTTCCAGGTGGTATGGTATCAATTATTATTAGTT
The DNA here is from genome assembly GCA_019425675.1 of Leucinodes orbonalis. Lineage (NCBI taxonomy): Eukaryota > Metazoa > Arthropoda > Insecta > Lepidoptera > Crambidae > Leucinodes > Leucinodes orbonalis. The sequence continues at coordinate 59,162 of PQWD01013928.1, read as the reverse complement.
ACTATTAATTATTAGTTAGTTACTATTAATTGGCACCTACATGTTTAATACTTATGTTGACCACATAACACTTTAATTTTACTTACAATTGCACAAAACCAATAGATAATCAAACTATAACATTCACGTTTTACACTGCGGGCGCCATATTTATTTTGATGACTACTAGCGCTGCAGTGGAGAAAAGCAGAACTTAATTTGAATCATTTGGCCTTGATCAGTCATTTCGAAAGGGCTTACATTTAATACACCAATTGTTAAATGAGTCATATTAAATCAAAGGCGGCAAAGTAGGTCGGTGGGCGAAAATGAGATAAATATTTTAACTTACTGAAAATTCAAATTTTAACCGATTCTGTGTTCACTTTAGTATCAAACATGGCCATAAACCCTTCAAAAACACGTAAGAAAAATGACTTTGGGATCAATAACGGCTATCGACTGGAAAATAACTGTTTTATTTCGACTACCAAAATTCAGATCAACCCTACTTTGCCGACTTTGATTCTATACGACTCAAATGTTGAGTGATTTTAGTTTAAACAACTATCGGTCTAGGCATACGGTTGGATGCCGGCGTTAAACGTACGGCCCAGGCATCTGATTGGATGTCTAATTTAACCAAATGACTGCGACGACATAAATACTAAACAAGGGATGAACCATACTTTTGTATACTTATTTTTTTGCAAATACATACTATACATACTACGCACACTATATAAGAGCGTCGGTGGCTCAGTGGTGTGGACTGTCGCCTTCCTACCGGGAGGGCTGAGGTTCAAATCCCGACAACGTACCAATGTATTTTCGAATTTTCGAAAAATATATGTATGTTATCCGACGCTCTTACGGTGAAGGAAAACATCGTGAGGAAACCTTCATGCACGCCTGCGAGAGATTCGAAGGTTGTGTGTGAAGTCGTCAATCCACACTGGGCCGCGTGGACGACTAAGGCCTAATCACCCTATACGGGTAGGCTCGTGCCCCTTGGTGGGGACGTTTAATGAGCTGATGATGATGATGATGATGATGACATACTAAACATAGAAAACACCTAAACCAATTCAAACAGACATGTTCATGCAAAGACAAATATTTAGTTCATGTAGCCGACGTCTCAACCATTACACCAAATAGTCTACAAAATGGGTCGTTAAATTATAAACATTATAACAAATAAATTTCCTCAAATAGACATGCACTACAAAATGCTTAACTGCATTCAAGCGGTATCCTTATGATGGCTAATTTCGAGGATTATAAAGTGTACGTTTTAAGTAGAAATAACTGACCTTATTATGAAATGTTAAGAAGGGAAAATACAAGGTTTTACCATTATCACAAAGTTCAAGTGATCATCAGGCGACTCGTAAAGTCCAAACTTCAGCCGTTATAACGGGGTCGACTTCAAGTTTTTATTAGCACCCGTATTATCACTAAAATAAAGAGTTTTAACGGCATTTTGTTTATTAATCCACGAATTTATTATATCCCTACACTGGTTTTGAATTAAGGTTTTTATTATACCATTTGCCGTAATATATGATGCTAAATCAATGTAATAAGCAGTCCCACTACTGGGACAGGACTTAAATAAATTAAAAAATATATAAAAAAGCCTAATGGACATTACTTTTCTTAAATTACTAAATTAATCACTTAATATTACTAATTTCTACTTACTAAACCAAAGCATTTATTTGCTGAAGTTAAGTGCTAACTATTGAAATAATATTTATTTGATATTACTATGGTCCCCAGATTGGGTAAAGGCCTCCACCAAATATTTCCACCTATCTCTATCCTGTGCCGTATACCACCAGTTTGGGCCAGCGATTTTTTTGATTTCGTCGTCCCTTCGCGTACAGGGTCTTCCTCTCCTTCATTTACCTGGTGGACCTCTCCATTTGGTGGTTATGTCGGTCCATCTATTATCGGTAAGTCTCGTCACGTGACCGGCCCATCTCCATTTTTCCTTTAATGCGAAGCTCAAACCATCAATAGCTTTGGTTGTTGCTCTTATTTTTGTGTGCCTGATTTTATATATTTTTTTTAATTCTGAGCATGCTTCTCTCCATTTCACGCTGACAGGTTATAATTTTGTGCCTGGAACCAGGGCTTATACATAATTACTATGAATAAATATCCAACAACATTCACACAACACCATCTTGCCCTAAACTAAGCATTTTAGCCTGTAATATGGTGACTAAACAATTGATAAACCAACTTATATCGTAGATGAACAACTAACTAACTAAATACACAATCACGAAAAATGTCGGCCAAAAATCGCAGATCACGTGACGCGCGCGCGTAAAAACACTACTTTATTTTCCTGGATAAAAAGATAGTTTCGAAAATATAAATAGCCTTATTTTTTCCTTATTACATCAACTATCTGCCAAGAAAAATTCCATCCAAATCTGTTCAGCCATTTCAGAGATTATTCGGAACGAACAGACAGGCAAAATTTAAAAAATGGGTATATGCTTCGTATACATTCACATTCATGTAGTGAATATTATTACTTACATTATTACGGTTATTTTAATATTACAAACAGACACTCCAATAATATTTTATATGTATAGAAAATTCAATTTTTATACTATTGTATCAGATCACCAAATCCATTATGGCTTCGACGTTTATATGCGAAATGTCACCTTGGGACGGTGCTGGTGTGAAAACGGCGCTATATTATGAGGCAGTCTGTGAAATCCATTCACCCTTTGCCGCGGCCCTTTTTAGTATAGGAGACAGGATTTATTTCGTCGGTAACGTTTGGAACAATATTTGTGTAGTTAACATAATTTGACAGAAATGCAAGGACTTAAAGCCAAAACCCAATGAAAGACTTACAGAAGTTGAAGTCATTAAATAAACTACTTACGATTAATATACGTATATTAGTTAATCAACCAGCCTTTAACAGTTCACTGCCAGATAGGCCAATGCGATAGAGAATAAACATAAATATCTTAGCGTCATTAAAAACTAATCACCGAGCTTTTTTTTATGTTACAAGTGGATAGGACGGTCTGGACGCTCATCTAATGGTAAGTGATACGCCAGACCATAACAGAACGGCATTAAAGGAGACCAACAACTGATAGACAGTTATTATCCTTCATCAATGCCGCACTGCGCCCGTCACCCGAGACAACAGATGTTAGGTCTCTTATACCCCTCTCTCTTATATCCGTCTCTCATACCCGTCTCTTATGCTATCTAACAGTCGCCAACTAGATTAGATTGTGACCGCATCGTCTTGTTTTATCTGAATACAATTTGTACGTACTCTGTCCCCTAGGTTATGTTACAAGTAATAAAATTCATCCCGCCATAATACGAAGAGCTGGCTGAAACTTATGATTTTTAAAAGCAATGCCTTAGAGCATCTTAAAATTTTACTCAGACACAGTCTGGTCAAATAATGAAATCTTAGGCGATATTAAAATGAAAGAAAGTTAATTTTGAAAACAATTTATGCTGAGTAGTAAGAATTTAACTTATATCAGCATTGTCAGCGGGCTTGGATAAACAATAAAAGTAATTCATAGTTCAACTCAAGAAACAATGATTTGTAATTATATTACCTGTTATGAATTGATATGCGTTAACTGCATTGCGTTTAGGTATAGCGTTTATACCATCCAACTTGGCCGGCATAACTTCGAGAGGGAGGCTAGTAGGAGGATTCAGTTGGGCTGGGCGGCATTCGGTAAGCTACGTCATGTCCTAACGTCAACTATTCCGCAATGCTTAAAGACAAAAGTCTTTGAGGACAGCGTCCTACCCGTGCTAACATACGCAGCTGTTACCCACATGGACACTGACTGCGGGATTGGTTCATAAGTTCAAAGTCACTCAACGCGCAATGGAGCGAGCTATGCTTGGAGTCTCTCTTAGGGATAAGATCAGAAATGATTTAATCCGTAAGAGAACTAAAGTAACCGACATAGCCCGGACGGATCAGCAAGTTGAAGTGGCAGTGGGCTGGTCACGTATGTCGCAGAACCGATGGCGGTTGGAGCAGACGAGTTCTGGGGTGGAGATCGCGTCTTGGCAAGCGTAACGTAGGACGCCCTCCGGCCCGATGGACCGACGACTTGCGAAAAGTCGCTGATGGAAGCTGGATGAGAAAAGCGGCGGACCGGAATCTCTGGCCCAAAATGGGGGAGACCTATGTCCAATAGTGGACTGCAATAGTTTGAAGAGAGAGAGAGATAGCGTTTATCGCATAAAACAATCGCGCGCATAAGGATGATAGTATAGTCTTCCGCTGGGCTTCTTGCCAACAGTTTGGTAGGAAATTGAAAATGGACCAAAACCGCTACCGTATCAGGTTTACACGTGACGCATTTCCATGCCTTTCGCGTCCGTCGAAATGTAACGTTTTACGGTGACCATACGTACATTAAGTTTAAGGATTTTTAAAATATTTTGCGACAAAATGCGATATATTTTCGCATTTCTTTTTTATTTTTGTAACAACTAAATTATGGTACACTGTTTAAGAGAGTTATTATTTTACCTTCTACCCTTACCTTGAACCCAAAACCTTGAACCCAAACTGCATTGGTTTTTTTTGCAAAATGTTGAATTATATATTAGCCTTAAATATTTTATACAAGGTAACTTTTAACGAAAATTATTAGAAATATAAAAAAAAACTAAGCATGATTATAATAAAGCCGCAAGACACACATACATACAGAAATAAAGTTTTCTAGCGTCTTTACTAAACGGAATCACAAAGCTCAGTTGATAGTTTGTTGTTCTTATAATTCATATTTCCTTCTTTTTTTCGAAAGGCTCTCGTTTCTTCTTCGGAGTAACAAGAGTGCAGAGGTGGTATCACTTAATCTGCTTACTTTTCAAACTGCGTTTTCAAACTACTAAACTACTTTATCATCATCAGCTCATTAAATCTCCTCCGAGGGGTACGAGCCTACCCGTATACAGTGATTAAGCCTTAGTCGTCCACGTGGGCCCAGTGCGGTTTGGACGACTTCACGCACAACCTTTGAATCTCTTTGCAGGCGTGCGCAGGTTTCCTCACGATGTTTTCCTTCACCGGAAGAGCGTCGGATAACGTACCAATGTATTTTCGAAAATTCGAAATACATTGGTACGTGGCGGGATTTGAACCTCAACAATCTCAGTAGGATGGCGACACTCCACACCATTGAGCCACCGACGCTCACTAAACTACTTAATTAAAAGTAAACTCGTGGTAGCACATGCTCAGGTAAGGACCTATTAACCAATACCATTATCATTATGATCCATTTTGTGTTCACTTCATTAATGAATTCTCTGTTGTCTTCCTTCTAATGTTTTTAAATGTTTTTTTTTTGTGATCGTTAATAAAAATTATTAATTATTTTCGTTAAAATAAAAATAAATATTTATCAATTGTGGGACACACTATTGCCGGTTAGTCCCGGTTCGCGGGCAAAACGAGTTATGTCACGTTTTTTCGGACTATCCATCGAAGTGTATTAGAAATTTTGGCAGCGGATTCCACCAGAACACATTTTGAACTGTATCGATGGTTGCAGAAGGTTTTTTGTGAAAAACTTTGAAATATTGCATCGTAAATGCATGTAGTGAAATTTTTTGTAAGTCTTTTTGATTGAATAGTTTTACGTTTTACGAGTATTATAAAGCACAAATTCTAAACAAATTTATTTAGATAAGATAAGATTCTTTATTTGCACATAATATAGGTTTTACAAAGTGTATATATATATTGTAGAGTGGTACATCTGCCTGTCTGTGGTCTGCCTGTCTTAGGCATGCAAATATTAAAAATTTATAATAAGTAATTGATTCTAGGTTATTATAACATTTCTCAAAATTAAATTCACTAACACTTACTCTTACAATTAGATTTAACACATATAGCACGGACGGTACAACTTGATCAATTATTAAACAAATGTCATTAAATTGTATACATACTAATAAATAATATAATTATTACATCGGAATTTCATTAATTCGGAAATCAGTACTGAATAAAAATAACAAATAACATTTACTTGATTATATTAAGCATACCTTACAACAATGAGTCATATTCACATATAAAGATGTCGCAGTATAGTATGATTTATTACAATATTTCATTAATATTTAGAGTCAATTCAAATCAATTAAAATATGTGATTGAAATATTCTTTGAGAGAGTAGAAGCATTTATATACTAACAAATTAAATAATTTTCGACAAGAAAGTGTCCCATTTAGTTCTTTTAAATTGTCTGGTAATTTATTATAAATACGAATGGCGAATGGAATGAATATTATAAATAAGAGCGTCGGTGGCTCAGTGGTGTGGACTGTCGCCTTCCTACCGGGAGGGCTGAGGTTCAAATCCCGACACGTACCAATGTGTTTTGAATTTTTGAAAATACAGTCCCTGGCCAATTATTAGACGCATCACTGATTTTTCGTGTTACCTATTTTAATAGCCTTTTAGTGTAAAATAATGAGACAAACCTTAATAGTTATAGCCAAACCTTTTTAACTAATAGTATTCTTTACTTATTTAAAAAAAAACCTAACAATAATAAACAATAGTAGGTAGGTAGGTTATGACAGCGAGAAGTCGCATTCATGTTTGATCATGATCCAATTGCGTGCGGGATTACTAACAGTGTGGATGTGTTTCAGTGTCGTTTTTGTATTTGCACGTGACTTTTGACTTCTCGGAGTTTATTTTGTTTAGAAAAGTTATTAATGTGATTTTTTTTTTTCGTTTCTTACTTTTAAGATGGGTAAAGTGGGGGACCTTTCACCACGCAAAAAAGCCGAAGTCAAGGCTCTCATTAATACAAAAACTGTATTCAAACGTGAATTTCACGAAGATTGAAGCTGTCTGAAGCTAGTGTGCGACGTATTAAGAAAAATGTTGAATCATGTGAAGATTTGAGTCCGAAATGAAAACAAATGCGGCGAAAACCGATTTTTACCCAAGGTCAGAAAATGTCTTAAGAAAATTTGTACAGAAAATAGATTTGCCACCACAAATCGATTAAATCGCAGTTGGAAGATGCTCAGATAAATGCTTCTGAGCGTACTGTTCGCAGAAAATTAAATGACTTAGGTTTTAAGCCTGCCGCCAGCAAGAAAACCCAAACTAACGGCTGCAATGAAAGCCAAACGTTTGAAATGGGCTAAACAGTGGCGTGACAAGGATGTCGCTTTCTGGAGATCGGTAATTTATGCTGAATTATATTATTAATAATATATATACATACATATACAATAAATAGAATTCAGAATTGCCTTATTTTTAATATTTTTGTGAATTTTACAGTCTGCTTCAGTGACGAAAGCACCTTTGAAATCTTAGCCAACAAAGCTCATTTGTGCGTCGTCGTAAAGGTGAAACATTTAATCCAGACTGCATCGTTCAGACTTTTAAGCACCCCACAAGATCATGATTTGGTCTGTCATCAGCGGCAAGGGCACAGGGCGTCTGTACGTTGTGAAAGGCATCATGAGACAAGATCAGTACAAAGAAGTCTTGAACTCGACTGCTGCCACAGGTCAGAGAGTGGTTTCCAAATGGGGAACCATTCATTTTATGCAAGTGGGGCACCTTGCCACAGCTGAGATCTATTAAAAGTTATTGCAACAAGAAAATATCCCCTTGTTGGATTGGCCTGGCAACAGTCCCGACATGAATCCCATAGAAAATGTGTGGGAGCTCATAAAAAGGGAGTGGCTAAAGAGCTCATCACAACAAAACACAGCTCTTGGAAAAAGTTATTCATGTGTGGAATCATCATCCTCAAATGCAGGAGACGATCCAGTCTTGCATCGACAGCATGCCGCGCCGGATTCAGGCTGTCATAGCTGCAAAAGGTGGAACTACAAAGTACTGAAGTTTATAAGTGTATTTCCATATTCTGTGTTAAAAATTAATAAAATATATTTCCATTAATATATAGTTTTATTTCCATTCTAAACCTTTAAAAAAGTAAACTATATATATCAGTTAAAATAATAGGTAATAACTATTCAAAGATGGAACACTACGAGCTGATAACTGAGATTTGCATAAAAATCATAGTGCGTCTAATAATTTGGCCAGGGACTGTAGATGTACGTTATCCGACGCTCTTACGGTGAAGGAAACATCGTGAGGAAACCTTCATGCACGCCTGCGAAGAGATTCGAAGGTTGTGTGTGAAGTCGTCCAATCCGCACTGGGCCCGCGTGGACTACTAAGGCCTAATCACCCTATACGGGTAGGCTCGTGCCCCTCGGTGGGGACGTTTAATGAGCTGATGATGATGATGATGACGAATGGCCATAATATGGCAGTTACGACTATATAGTTCTGACTGATGTTTTGGATAACCTAGTTTATTTTTGCGTCTGGTGCAAAAATAAACTAATTGCATACATTTTTTAGTTCAGTAAACAATTCACTATTATTCCTCACAAATCTCATAAATGTACAAGCAAGGCAAAGTTAGAATTTTATGTCTTTTGAAAAATGGGCCACAAGATATCCATGGAGGAACATTAAAAATAGCACGAAGGCACTTTTTTTGCGCAATAAATAAAGTATTTATTTGAAATTAATCTTTAACAAGATTAATTTAAATAAGACTGTTAGCGGCTCATTGTTGCGGATGAATTCCGATCTGAAGGGTGCAGGTTCAAATCCACGTACCGATATCTTTTTGATTTTCCGAAATTGTATATACGTTTATCTGACGCTTTTACGGTGAAGGAAAATATCGTGATGAAGCCTGCTCACGACTTCGAAGGGATTCAAAGTTTTCAAGGTAGGAAGCTAAAAACGATAGAATGACGTAATAATATCATCTACAGCAGCGTAATAATAATATTTTGTTTTCCTAACCAGGAAACGTAAACCGTGTTACCCCGATATAAACGCGAAGCTTCGGGCAAAGCTAGTGGAGTTCAATATGAGTCTTCAAATTAGTCGCAAACATACATTCACTACAAGCTAAGTGTCAGCAGGGGTTGGCAACATTTCACTGTACCCTCGGCTCACGGGCGCTCATTTATCTCAACCTGAACACCGGATAGTTTTGCTAATCGGATAACGTTCGGCCTCAATTATCTTGATACGGCTGACATTACAATGTGCTTACCAACAAATCTTCGCCGGGTCGATTAATTAAATGACGTGTAATTTATGGGTTGGCTACTTCTGTAATCTGAGAATTAATTTATGATCACTATAACATCTTAAGTAAAGATTCAAAAAATCAAAAATTCAAAAAAATCAAAAATTGTTTATTATTTCCTGAATAATTGTTAGAATTATAATATGTCGGAATCCCCTTTTAAGCAGAAATTGCCTGTACCAGGGGATTCCGCTCCTTCACAAATGCAGTACATACAACATTGCGCAATGACAAAATAAACAATGTCTTCAGGTAAATAATTTAAGTCTGACAACATGTATCTATAAGCTACTAGGTTTACAATAATATATCTTATAACAGTTATACATAAAATCATAGACATACATGCATGTATCAATCAAGTTACTAGGTTTACAATAATATGTCTTTATAACAGTTTTACATTTAAATCATATACATACATGCATGTATCAATCAAGTTACTAGGTTTACAATAATATGTGTTACAAGTTTTACATTTAAGTCATAAATATACATGCATGTATCCATCAGGTTACTAGGTTTACAATAATATGTCTTACAAACAGTTTTACATTTAAGTCATATATATACATGCATGTATCAATGAAGTTACTAGATTTACAATATATGTGTTACACAGTTTTATATTTTAAGTCATATATATACATGCATGTATCAATCCAGTTACTAGGTTTACAATAATATGTCTTACAACGGTTTTTCATTTAATTCATATATACATGCATGTATCCATCAAGTTATTAGGTTTTACAACAGTTATACATTAAAACGAGGAATTTCCGTTCGCCGTGCTAATCTGACACAAGTATTTATGCAATATTGTGCTTGTTATATATTTATAAATGTGTGTATTTGTGTGTGTGTGTGTATGTGTGTGTGTATGTGTGTGTTGTGTGGTGTGTGTGTGTGTGTGTGTGTGTGTGTGTGTGTGTGGTGTGTGTGTGTGTGTGTGTGTGTGTGGTGTGTGTGTGTGTGTGGTGTGTGTGTGTGTGTGTGTGTGTGTGTGTGTGTGTGTGTGTGGTGTGTGTGTGTGTGTGTGTGTGTGTGTGCGTGTGTGTGTGTGTGTGTGTGTGTGTGGTGTGTGTGTGTGTGTGTGTGTGTGTGTGGTGTGTGTGTGTATATGTGTGTGTGAGAGAGATAGTAATAATGTTTGTAGGTGTGTAAGTTTATTTCTGGATATTTTTATGATTTTTGGTGCTGTATTTACATATGCATCTATATGAATATGTTTCCAATAAAATTTTCTGTTTCGCAGTAGCTTAACTCTTTTACCCAATTTCTAATTATAGATTTACACTCATGAAAGTTTTTATTGTAATTTGTGCATGTTATAAGCATTCTGCTGTCGAAAAAGTTCTTTTTTTGAAGTACATTACTTTTAGTAAGGTGCGTTGTGCTCTCTCTGCTTCTAAGAAACGTGACTTAAGTGCTCCACCCCAGATTGGGATGCAGTATGTTATTATTGATTGGACTAGCGACACATATATTTTGTTCAGGAGGTTCTTAGATTTATTATTTCCGCCGGTTATATCTTTTGGGGCTATATATCTCAGTGATTTAAACATCCAATTGAATTTACGTATTCTCGATGCAATAAGTTCAATTTGAGGATACCATGAAAGCCTTTGGTCTAGCATTACACCTAGATATTTTACATATTGTACTTTACTTATTTGAGGACAACTACACGTATCCTTAAAATTATCTAGCGCTCCACAGGTGTGTATTTTTATGTTAAATTCTCGACTGGGTTGAGATCTATTATAAATACTGAAGCAAATGTAGTTTGTCTTATCAATATTGAGGGTGAGGAGATTATTTTGTAACCATGAAGCAACCCGGGCCATACCCTGCTCTGCGCTTATTTTTACATCAGACCAACTACCACCGGTGAACACGATTGCTGTGTCATCAGCGTATGAGTATATTTTCGCATTGAGAATAGGCATGTTGCAGAGATCGTTTATGTAAATGAGGAACAAGGTCGGACCCAGCACGCTTCCTTGGGGAACGCCGCATGACACATCTACATCATCACTGGTACAGTCATCCAGTTTAACTTTTTGTTTCCTGTTCGTCAGATAGTCCTTGAATATAAGTAATTGGGTATCTCTTACGCCAATTTTTTCTAATTTATGCAAGAGAACTTTATTTGAGACCGTATCGAAGGCTTTTTTTAGGTCTATAAATACAGATAGGCACTTTTTTCCTACGTCAACTTGATCGGTTATTGTTGTACTTATGGCCGTAACTGCGTCTTCAGTTGAGATGCCGTGTCTGAATCCAAACTGGTTTGGTGAAAGGATATTATAAGCGTTGATGTAATTTAACAAGCGGGTGTTTAATAGTTTTTCTAAAATTTTGGCCAAGACTGGGAGCACTGAGATAGGTCTATAGTTACTAATATTATCTTTATTACCACTCTTATATATTGGTGTAATAATTGATTTTTTCAGAGCATTGGGAAATATACCATTCGCGAAACTAAGATTTGCCAAGTGGGTAAGAACAGGAATAATTTCATTTTTAACATGTTTTATATAGGCGGTAGAAATATTGTCCCAGCCGGGGGCACTTTCTGTTTTTAAGTTTTTAATTATCAAATCTATTTCGTCATGATCTGTATCCAAAAGAACAAGCGATTGAGGCTGAGATGGCAATTGTTGTAAAAAAATATTAACATCATGTTCATCTAAAGTTGTGCTAATACTTTTAGCTAATTCGTTGCCAATATTAGCAAAATAACTATTTATAAAATTTGCAGAATCGATGGAGGTTTGTTTCAAATTTGTCAGTTCTGAATTTGCACCAGAGCGCTTACTTGTACATGTTAGTGTTTTAATATTTTTCCACAAAAGCTTATTATTGTTAATCGATTTTTCAAGTACGTTCCTGTCGTACGTTCTTTTTAATTTCTTAATGAGATTGTTACAATAATTTCTGTACCGCATGTAGGTAATTTTTTTGATGTCATTTTCAGGATCTTCACGGTGTAATTTTTGGAGCTTATTTCTATTATTAATACATCTGAGCATGCCATTTGTCATCCAGGGTTTCAATATACGTTTACTTTTTGGTATTTTTATTGTGGTAGTATTTTCTTTTATTGATTCCTTTAGGATTTGGATCAGTCTATCGGTTATTGTGTTGGGGTCAGTGTAAGCAAGTAGTTCAGGTATTTTATTATTCTGTCTAAGATAATTCAACGCATTATCGAAATCTATTTTTGAAGCAGTTTTAACAGGTATATGTTTTTGTTTAATTTTAGTTATAGATAGGAAAGTTGTTAAATGATCTGTGATAGTGGTATTTAAGACCGCAATAAAGGCAGATTGTTTTTTTTTTGTTTATTCTTAGCATATAATGATCTAAACATGTTTTCTCCCTAGTTACCCTAGTGTGACCTGGGAGAATACCATAAGCTGACAACATGTCTAGGTAAGCGATACGATTTTTTTTTATCAGTGGATTTCTCATTTTGTAAAGGTATAATATTTATATTTATATCACCTCCAATAATTATATCCTTTTGAATATTAACACTTGCAAGATGGCGGGAAAGCGAGTCTATAAAGGGATCTGCATTATGGTTTGACGGTGAACGATAAATACCCAATATAGTGTGTGTAAATATTTCTATTTGCAACGCCGATGCGTGAGTGATTTGTATTTCTGAGACTTTTGGATTTAGTGTTTCTTTTACATATACAACCACTCCGTCATTTTGGTTCATAAAACGTGTTGTAGCAAACGATTTGTAGCCATTGCAACTAGGGATAGGTTTATCTAGATGCAAACGGCACTCAGTCAAAATAATAACATCAACATCAAATGTAAATGTAGATAAGTTAATTAAAAAGTCATCAAAGTTGCAGTAAATGCTTCTTATGTTTTGAGCAATGACTGTGAGATTTGATCTATCTATAAAATACTTAGAGAGATCTTTACAGTCACAAGCGATAGATGTAGCTATATCAAGACAGTCTATGTTTTTAATAGCTTGAATGCTGTCACTCATTTTGAGTTGTTATAAGGTACGCAAGGGTTGTTGTCAAAAGGCTTATTTTATAAATATTATAGTTATTATGTGGGTAAGAAGTCGTTTTTTGTTTGAATGTAGTTATATAAAGTTGATAAAAGTTTTCGGTACATAATACAATTTGTAGGTGAGATTTTACTGTACTGATTATATAAATAAATATTAAGACAGTAAAGTAAGAAGTTGCATATACATTATGCTGTATGTGTTTTATTTGTTGTATAAATGAATTATATTGTACGTTTCTATTGGGTTCAATGTATGTGTTTTGTATAGTAAATGTATTAAATTGTGTGTACTTATAAGGTAATATAACACTCGGTGGGAAATGTAGTGAAAATTTTGCAAACTCACATAATTGTTTATCACAATAACTAGGTTTAGCCATTCCATCCCCATGTACACTAGGTTTAAGTAACAAAAGGTTTGTAATTGATGTGCAGTTTTCATAATTATTATAAGAGTGGACAGAAGCTACTTGTTTATATTCAATTAAATATAGTTGATACAAATATTTGGAAAACAATATAAATTGCGGGTGAAACATTAATAATAGATTCGGTATATTATTATTTAAGCTGACTGGAAAATAAGAGGTATCGATATTATGTTGTACGTATTTGATTTGTTGTAAACAGTAAGCATTATGTTGCACATTCGTGTTTTGATGTATAAATATATTGTGACGTGTGTATGTAATTTTAAAAAATGAATAATGTTGTATATTTATCTTGTGTTGAGTGTGTGTGTTATTTTGTATTAATGTAATATTATGTATATGTTTAGTAGGTAGTTTAAAACTCTGTAAAAGATATGGTGCACTTACTGCGAACTTGTATGATTGCACAACACAGCGACCAGGCCCATCTATTCTATTTCCTCGTTTACTTGTTATTAGGCTCATTACAAATAAGACGACTAGGATAGCTAAAAAATAAAGATGTTTATCTAGGTTATAAATGTAACACAGTCACGCACTTTGTACAAGGTTATGTATTTGAGATTCGTTTGTTAAGTGGATCACTCTTGTGTTGTCGTCCTTTCGAACCAATACCTTACCGAGGGAGGTCCAGCAGTATTTATATTTTCCATTCCTTACTAGGTCCCGGGCCAGGAAAAATAGGCGAGCTCCTTGGGGGGTCAAATGTTCCGTTACGAATACAGGGGTGTCTTCTTTGGTCGTGTGTCCTAAGTGTTTTGCTTGAACTTTTATTTTATTTTTAATATTGAAGGATTTTACTTGTTTTAATAATTCACTCTTCAAAATGGTTGAACCAAGTTCCACAACAATCGGGGAATTTGTGTTAGCCTCCTGTTTCCTGGATGGTAAGCGAAAAATGTCCCTTATGTCTCGGGGTTCTAACTTCACGTTGATAGTTGTGGATAAACACATCATCATTTTAATAAGATCATCACTAGATTCATGTGGTATTCTTGGCACATTTTTTAATTCAACACATGTTTTACGTGACACTCGTTGCAGGTCCTCCATTTTATTTTCTAGAATCGTTATATTATCTCGGTCGGTTTTAGTTTGTATTTCTAAAGATTCGATTTTTTTCCGTAACTCGTCGTTTTGACTGGTCAATAAACAAATTGCCTGGTCTATGTTATAATTAGTTTGCTGGATTTCTTTCAGGTTCGCACGAATCTCTTGCAATTGCATTTGTTGGGTTGTCATAAACGACGTCATTAGGTCCCTGAGTTCCTCCTTAAAATTGCTAAATTCTGTAGGTAGGTCCTCTTCCCGAATCCTTTTATTGCGACGCGAAATACATGCCATGGGACTGGTATCTAAGCCCATCTCACTTATATTTGATTCCGATAACGATCTGTTTACGTTACTCATATTCATTAGTTATATTTAGATCTTAGTTAGATATAATATAGGCAGATAACGTAACGGATATATTGTAGCACTCGTAACACACTTCGTAGCAGTCTTAAGATTTACACATGTTAAGATTACACATGTTCAAGGTTCTAATCCGACGCTCTTGCGGTGAAGGAAACATCGTGAGGAAACCTTCATGCACGCCTGCGAAGAGATTCGAAGGTTGTGTGTGAAGTCGTCGAATCCGCACTGGGCCCGCGTACGACTAAGGCCTAATCCCCTATACGGGTAGGCTCGTGCCCCTCGGTGGGACGTTTAATGAGCTGATGATGATGATGAAGGTTCTAATAAATAAGCGCCAATTAAAAAAACTTGATTATTCTGTTGACATGGACCCTATAAAGGAAAAATATTAAGTAGTAGCGATGCTTTCTTATTTAACTTAACTTTTTTTTCATGCAACAGGCAAACGAGCAAACGGCTAATCTGAACCTCGGCTTAGGGCGTTGCGGGGAGGGCTAGGTAACCTAGTTTATGTTTTGGGGAGAGAAGCGGCCCGGTACACGCCCGTTACGCGATTAGGGACTGAGGACTTGACACAAAAACCTGACCTTTTAGGTACTATATTTTAGGCCGTCTGCAAAATTTCAAAAATATGGCAATACCCTCCACTCTTCTTATGAGAGGCATAATTGAAGCATTCTAATGTAACAAAATATAAAGTAAACTGTTAAGTATGTATTTAAATTTGAAACATCACTATTTCAACTATTTTTTTATTGAAGTTATTTAATTGTAAACATCGATCAAATGAAAAAATGAAAATGAAAAGTGTTTATTCAGTTTAGGTCCTTACAGAACACTTATGAATGTCAAATGAAGCTACCACTGGTTCGGGAGGTAGTTTTCCAATCAATCTAGAGAAATAAATTAAAATACTTTAAACTTTTTTTTATTCCTGGCATTTCTGGTGTCACCGTTGTCCCTGGGCGGAGATAAACACTTACCATCAGATGTCTCTCTTGCTCGTTTGCTCCCTATGTCATAAAAAAAAGTGCTGCCAGTTGGAAACGTAACACAAGTTTAATTCTACTCCACTTTGAAGGAGTGCTTCGAATTTCATTCTAGACATTTCCATGCCTTAAGGAACTCTGCGTCATCCTGTTTAAAATAATTCACTTTAAAAACATGGCGGACCCTTTTCAAACTATCTACAACCTTCTTTAGTTGAGACATCTTATCTACCAACAATGCCATTGGATATTGAGCCCAATTGTTCTTGTTGTTGAGTAGGTTTTTGTATGTAAACGATTGAAATTTCCTTGCTCAGTTGGGTAATGAAAGAAAGACCACACACGGCGAAGCAAATTGCTTTTAGACGACACATTGCATTAGAGAACTCGTGCTACGCGAGGTAATCGTTCAAGTTATGTCTAATGCAGGAATTACAATTTCTCAACCGTATAGTTTGAGATATGGAAGCTTTAATTTTCCTTAGCCACAGAAAATGTAGAGAGCAGTGATAAGCACAGAATTAAGTATGTAACTACTAATAACCAATAATTAATAAACTTCTCAAGGATTAGACAGAAGAAAAAAGCGATCACTTATTTATAAAAAAAAACACAAGCACAGATAATATAAATATTATGTACTAGTCACTAAATGTTACTGTAACTGTTATTTTATTTAGTGATAAAAATCTCAAATAGAACATTTTAAGTACTCATTTAACTTAAAATGTTCTATTTGAGATTTTTTATCACTAAATGAAATTCGGAGGTTTACGGACTACGTGTTATCGTGACTTTTTTCTAAAAAGAAAACATACTGCTTTAATAATAATATTTAAATCCCACATCGGCCATCACGTATACTATTATGCTTTAGACTCTCGAGAGTTTCAAGCAAAGCGATTAACGTTGAAACTTTTATAGTCATCTCGTTAGAGAAGTGATCACTTATGAAAGTTATGGAAAAGTATTTGACTTTCAAATTTATACAGAAAGTGTAATGCGATAAGTAGAAAATTCGCAATAATAGCTACCATCTTTGTTAAAAGATTAAGTTATTCATATTTGGAATAAAACTTAAAAACATTTATAGAACACTGGCATTCATATGATAAAGGCATTATATTATGAGAAAAAAAATAGTTGAGAAAAGTAAAACATCTGGGGGCACGGTAGTGCCCCCGCCAAATCGAGCGCGAAGCAAACACTGCCGTACCATCCTTTACAGGATCCATTTCGCCGCATTTTAAGAACCTTTGGATAACACCAGAGCGCTGAAATTTTCGTCATCTAGTAAGATATAATAACATACTTTAAATCCAAAGTTTCAAGTCTGTAGGTCATTTAGTTCCGACGTTAAGCGAAATCAAAGTTTCGCATTTTCGACAGATAGACACTCACTCACTCACTCATGATCATCAAAATAGTACTAGTACTTCCCATTCTCAGCTCAACTCAGAGTGCTGAAATTTGGTACAGAGTTAGGGTTTAATGGCTTTTTAAAGGGAAAACTATAAAAACTTGGATAATCGAAGATCTGGAGTACCTGGTGACCCTGCTTAGGTAACAAAATCATCAAAATAGAACTAGTACTTCTCATTAACTCAGAGAGTTGAATTTGGTACAGAGTTATGGTTTATGGCTACATAAAAGGGAAAACTATAAAAACTTGGATAATCGAAGATCTGGAGTACCTGGTGACCCTGCTTAGATAGCAAAAGAGCCCAGCCAAACTATAAGAGATCGACATACCGCCTTTAAACAATATATATTCTACATGGTGGGCCGCTTCATCCGATTTCAAAAATTGGGTGGCACGGCAGTGCCCCCGCCAAGTCGAGCGCGCTATACCAATACAAACAGACATGTTCATGCACACAAATATTTGTGGGTACTGCCCGGGGATCGAACCCGGAACCCTTGGTGTAGTAGCCGACGTCTCAACCATTACACCCAATGGGTCTTCAAATATTCCTTCAAGTTTCTACAAAAAGAAGTGAAATCCCACCAAAAACATTCTGTAAAAAATCTAGCCAAGTCTCGATAGAGCTGCTTTTTATCTCTAAAAAGTAATGAAATCAAGACAAAGACGTGCCAAGTCTAAGGTTCCTTACTGCGATTACTTTATTATTATGGTTAATGTCGTGTGACTTGGCCGTTGAACATTCTTTATACGTTATTGCCTTAATCAAGCCTACAATTGATTGTTTATTACATGCATCCCTGACATGATCAAATAGGTTACACAATAAGAAAAAAAATAGAGAAGAGAAACGTGTTATTTCGAAGCTACTCGTAGTAGTGAGGTTGGGGTTTGGATTTAAAGGATAACGTTATCTTTGAGTCTGTTTGACTGAGGTGCCCCTCAGACAATGGAACACCTACTGTCATGCTCGAACTGTCCATCTTTGTGTTGTTTCCGGGACCTCTGGATGGCAAATGAAAGGGCGATCAAAGTGGCCCATTCATCATCATCATCATCATCAGCTCATTATACGTCCCCACCGAGGGACACGAGCCTACCCGTGTAGGGTGATTAGGCCTTAGTCGTCCACGCGGGCCCAGTGCCCATTATTGGTCATATTATTATATTTAACACGTGAACCCATATAGACTTGATATAAAAAGATCTTGGACATACAAATTGAAAAAAGATACAATTCAAAAAACTCTCTTATTATTTATTGTTTTTCCGGTTCACAATGGCCTGCTGGAAGAAATCTCTTTTAGAGATATGCTAGCCTGTACTCAATTGGTTCTTACTGTCTCTCAAATTGTCTCGCTTTGTACGAATAAAATAAATGAAAACTTAAGATACCGATGACCCATGAATATTATGGTGATAAAGAATTTATCTATAGAGATAGCAGTATCTTTGAATATACAAAAAGAATCAAGAAAAGCAATCAAATAGACCGTTTACCTGCACATTTCAGTCGCAATCTCTCGCTAATCCCATTGTCGAAATTCCAAATAAACTAACCTATTTGCGAGGACAAGTTAGTTCGCGAACTTAAGATGGTGTTGCCATTATTATTCTAGTTCTGGAAGTTGGGTTCCGTTGACGTCAAGTTGCTGATGTGTACATTTGCATGTGAAATTAGAGAATGCAGATTATTGCACCAGCACTAAACGATGGCTCAACCCGTGTGAAATAACTGTGCAACTGAATTGAAGCTTTGAACACAGAGGAGGAAGTATTTATGGGATTTTGTCGTCATGAACAACTTGAACTCTTTATATTTTTATCTTTAAATGTGAGGCATGGACGTATAAAATACGGACGGAGTCTCCTCCGTGCTCGCTAACAACAAAACTTTTTTTTTATAACATAGAGAGGCAAACGAGCAAGTGGTTCATTCAAAAAACTCTTCAAATTTCAGTCCTGCATCCGTCAACTGATATCAGTGGTGCCAATAGTCGACTATTGATAGGCTATCGTTAGTCCACCAACACTTGGACAAAAGCAATAGTATCGAGTATCGATACTGAGGTTAGTCTTTTCTATACTGAGCTACGATACTATGGCAGTATTGCAGTGTATCAATACTATTGCGCTAAACTAAGCTTTCGATATTATCGATACTATGTCTTTGCAGGCGTGCGCAGGTTTCTTCACGGTGTTTTCTTTTGCCATAAGAGCATCGGATACACATATTATTTCGAAAATTCGAGAATATACGTGGCGGGATTTGAACCTGCACTTTCCAAGTCGGAAGGCAGCAGACCACTCAAATGAGCCACCGACGCTCTTAATCGGTAACTAACTTATAAAATATAATTAAACTCTTACTGAATACAGTTAGAGGAATGAAGTCCATGAATTTCTTTATAATCGAACTGAAAATGATGTGATATTCAAATAAATTTTCTTTTCCTTACAATGAATTGAATAGGGAAATATTTTTCAAAGGTGAAATTGGGGAAACGGAGCATTTTATTAGGATCTTATTTTAATATCTGGCTATTTAAAAGGACGTTATTAATGATGGGACTGGTTTCTTTTACATTGCTAGATAAATATTCTGGAGTTCATTTCTTTTTAATATTTTATTAGTACCAAACATTAGTCATGTTCCAACGGCAATGCTTGCTTTTTTTATTAGTTAAAGACGAAAGTCTTTGAGCAATGCGTTCTACCCGTACTAACATATGCAGTTGAAATATGGACACTGACTGTGGGATTTGTTAACAAGTTGAAAGTTTCAAAGACTCACTTTGGCCAATCCGCACTGGGCCCGCGTGGACAACTACAGGTAAGTCACAGAACTAATAATATTATTAATTCTGTGGGAAAGCTCGTGCCCCTAGGTGGGGACGTATAATGAGCTGATGATGATAATGATGAATCACTACTACCTCGGATAATGAGAAATTTAAATTTTTATGATAGGAATATAATAATTATTGGTGTCGATGGCTTTCGTTGCTTCTTAGGGGTTGCAAGTATCCATGAGTAGCAATATCATTTACCATCAGTATAACCATCTACCAATCGAATAAAAACGTTTTTTGCGATACATACAAAATATTTACTAACCTTTGTAAATAATATTATATAAGTAGAAACAGTCATACAAACAAATAATATCATAATAGTAGAAACAACCATATTCCAGATAATTATTTTATGGCTCGAATATAATAAATCGGTCACCAATTCAAAGAATGGCCATTACGATAGTCGCTTAACTTAATCACAAAAAGTATCGCTATCCGTTACACCATTGACCTGAATGTATCGTCAATGTATTTACTATTTTCAAGATTAAATTCTATATAAAGAAACAAATCTGAGAATGAACATCCATCAATGACACAACCTAGCACAGTGACACACTTCGGATCAGCAGGATATTCGATTCCGGTAGCCTTCGATGCCTGCCAAAATCTCATTTAATATAAAAGGTCAAAAGGGCCACTCGATTTATAGGTATGAGTGATCGACAATACGGACTTGTAAAACAGTCAACAAATATTTATATACTTGAACAATATACTGGGATGGATGGTGTTTTAACCGAACTCTTGAAACTTGAGTGCATGTTACCAGAGCTTCATAATCTCCTGGGAAAATTCTGGGAGTCTGAGATATTTCCGAAGGATATGCGCGATGCTAATATTATTACCTTGTATAAAGGGAAAGGTGACCGCAGCGACTGTAACTGTTATCGTGGTATTTCCCTTCTAAGCATCGTCGGCAAGCTTTTTGCAAGGGTCTTGCTGACAAAGCTACAAAGACTTGCTAACCGCGTATATCCTGAAGAACAGTGTGGCTTCCGATCCCGGCGATCCACTACGGATATGATTTTCACTCTCCGACAACTTCAAGAGAAGTGTCGCGAGCAGAATACTCTCCTGATAATAGCGTTCGTTTACCTAAACAAAGCCTTCGACACCGTCAGCAGGGAGGGACTATACACTGCACTTGAGAAAATAGGATGTCCCCCGAAGCTACTGAAGCTGGTGAAATCCTTTCATGACGGCATGGAAGGTACCGTCATCTTTAATGGGCAATCTTCTGACGCGTTTGCGATGCGGAGAGGAGTTCGCCAAGGCTGCGTTCTAGCGCCTACACTATTCGGCATATTCTTCTCGCTGTTGCTAAGGGTCGCCTTCGGTGACACACAGCAGGGAGTTCATTTATACACTAGAGCAGACGGTTAATTATACAATCTCCCTCACCTCAAGTCTTGCCGTAACCGCGATGACATGACCGCGATGACTTATTTATCGACAGCCTGCTCTTTGCCGACGACGCGGCCTTTGTAGCAAAAACCCCCCAAGAGCTCCAAGTTCTGCTGGACAAATTCTCGTACGCGCGCTCCCTGTTTTTCATGTCAATTAAAGCTAAGAAAACCGTGATTCTAGCGCAGAGCTGCACCTCCCAGCCAACCTCAAAGTCTTGCTGGATAGTGCGCATTTGGGGGTAGTCGACAAATTCTGCTACTTAGGGTCGACCGTGTCGAGCAATCTTTCCCTCAACGCAGAGATCGATATCCGCATCGGCAAGGCGGCCACGACGTTCGGTAGATTGCGTACGAGAGTATGGAATAATAAATACCTTACAATTAGTACCAAGATGACCGTGTATCAGTCATGCGTCTTGAGCATACTCTTGTACGGGCTGAAACCTGGACGTCGTACGCTAGGCAGGAACGTCGGCTTAATACCTTGCACATGCGGTGTCTTCGGAGCATTTTGAACATCACTTGGAAAGACAGGGTAACAAATGAGAGAGTGCTGGAAATTGCACAGCTACCTAGCATCACAACTTTACTCAAACAGAGGCGCTTGCGATGGCTAGGGCATGTGCACCGTATGCCCAGCACTCGTTTGCCGTGAGCTATAATTTGGATTTTTACTCTGGGTTAAAATCAGTAACGATATTATCGCAAGAGAACTAAAGTAACAAATAGCTTGTGGGGATTAGCAAATTGAAGTGCAGTGGGCTGGTCGCGTATATCGCAAACTGATGGCCGTTGAGCAGCCGAATTCTTGAGTGAAGTGCTGCTTAAGACACCCTTCGAGTCGATGGACTACTTCCGAAAGGTCGCTGAGGGTGGCTGGATGAGGAAAGCTCAGGATCTGGATATCCCAGAATGGGAAAGGACTGTAATAGGTTGAATAGATAAGATGACAATCATTGCGGAATGTGATAAAATATTAATTAATTAGTAGATGACCTATATGGTGTAATATATAGGCGTCGACTATTACACTAATGGTTATGGGTTTGATCTTATTTAGTGTTAAGCGTGCGTGTGTGTTTGCGTGTGTGTGTGTGTGTGTGCGCGCGCGTGTGTGTGTGCGAATTTGTTTGTTACGCGTTAAGATTTGGTAACGCTATGTGAGTAAAATGGTAAATTTATCTGCGGTAACTGAGATTGTTCAGGAACTCTTTTATGACCAAACTCTGTTAAAGATTCATATTTTTCAATCAATCTGCCAGTCACTTATTCAAAGCTTTAAGGTATTTTGTATTTATAGGTATTACCTTACTCATCGCATTTGACAGCTGTGTGTACTTTCCTTTATTAAAAGCATTGTAAGAAGGAAATTATTGAGATATTTCGAGAATGGCAGGCGACAGATTTTATTATGTGTTATTTGACGAACGTACCATGATATAATAGGACTGCTTAACAACGCCTCAAGAAATAGTGCCACTTGTAATGTGGCTATTTTTTATTAGTCTTTATGATTGATATTTATTCCACGTAAACCAGGAGTATAGTTATAAGTCAGCTTAATTAAGCTTTACTACATAGCTGGCTTCATGAAGAAGTGGCTAATTGGCTTGTTAAATGGCTAACGGTGGTAGTGATTTGTTATCGGATGGATACCAGATTTTTTTTGGATGGTAGTCGTAAAGAACAACTAATCCGCATGGTCATCATCAGCTCATTAACGTCCCCACCGAGGAGCACGAGCCTACCCGTATAGGTTGTTTAGGCCTTAGTCGTCCACGCGGGCCCAGTGCGGGTTGGACGACTTCACGCACAACCTTTGAATCACTTCGCAGGCGTGCGCACGTTTCCTCACCGTCGTAAGACCGTCGAAAAACGTACATATAATTTCGAAAAACACATTGGTATGTGGCGGGATTCGATCCTGCACCCTCACGTAGGAATTTACAGTCCACACCATTGAGCCACCGACGCTCTTAGTCCGCATGATGGTTTGTTCAATGCTATATAGCTGTACACCGCGGTAAATTGTATGGCGGTCGATACAGGTAACATTGATTGACGTGAAGATCACTCAATCTCTCTGTGCTAAAACGTCAAGGTAAAATTTAAAAAACAACCAAATTCCTGTGCTATTTCTATATTGATTAGATTCAACTATAAGTCCCAACTCATAAGAAATGCTAATGAATAACACTTTCTACAAATTAATGTGCTCTGTATTGAAGACTCGCTTCCCAACATCCCATTTTAAGTTCCTATATCCACCATAATACAATTCTTAATATTATCTGAAACAGCACCAAGGTAATTGCTTTATGTTATAAATTAATTAATTACTCCTCAAACGAACATTATTGTATTATTTTACCAAGAATAACAACGCTTCCCCAGAAATTCATAATGATTTTCCCTAAAAATTTCACAATTCATTAGCCGTAACGGGAATTCGTTAGAATTTAATATAATACCAGTTTCAGTCAAGTGGCCCTTTATTTACTTAAATCGACTTTTGGGAACGGTTCAAGGTCAGTCAGTTTGTGATGGCATCCTTTTCAAACGAAATCCTGGAGTTTGGACCAATGTAAAAAGTATAGATTCGTGATATGCTCACAAAACAATCGAAAAAAGTGTTCCGAATACAACGACAGCACACATACACATATTTCGAATGAGCGTACATTCACCTAAACTATAGCCTAAAAACTGCATTCTCTTTGGCGGCTCGTTTTTGAGATACGGGTGGCGTATCTACCTTTATATATACAGAATATCATTGGTTTGGACTAGTATTTTAAGAAGAGCTCTTTTTTATGTTAATAATTATGGATGTGGTGATTGGCAGTTTAAAATGATCCCACTCAGTGTCGTAAGCTAGTTAAGTGAGGTTAGTTTCAGTTTCAGGTTTAGTGTTATGCCACTACCTTGATGGATGGAAGTCCTGTGCAGTAAATTTTCTTGTCATATGTTTAACAAAAAATTGTGAAATCATTTCATCATCATTATCAACTCATGAGCCACCGACATCATCATCATCATCAGCTCATTAAACGTCCCCACCGAGGGGCACGAGCCTACCCGTATAGGGTGATTAGGCCTTAGTCGTCCACGCGGGCCCAATGCGGATTGGACGACTTCACACACAACCTTCGAATCTCTTCGCAGGCGTGCATGAAGGTTTCCTCACGATGTTTTCCTTCACCGTAAGAGCGTCGGATAACGTACATATATTTTTCGAAAATTCGAAAATACATTGGTACGTGTCGGGATTTGAACCTCAGCCCTCCCGGTAGGAAGGCGACAGTCCACACCACCGAGCCACCGACACGCGACGGTCTATTGTATTGCTCAGGACATATCATATCTAAGTCAGTAAATGAGCGTCGGAAGCTAATTAGTGTGGCTGTTGCCGTCCGATCTGGAGTTCGCAGGTTCAAATCCCGTCCCGTACCAATGTATTTTCGAATTTTCGAAATTATATGTACGTTATCCGACGCTCTTACGGTGAAGGCAATTATCATTAAGAAACGGTTACATTTCTGCTGATATCATTAACGTAACTTCCGGAGTTCCCCAAGGTTCAATTTTGGGCCCTTTATTGTTTGTTTTATTTATTAATGACATTGGTAGTTGTTTCAGGAGCACACAATATCTTTTATATGCAGACGATTTGAAAATTTATAGGACTATTGAGCAAATGAGTGATTGTGTTGCGTTTCAGGAGGACCTAGACCGGCTTTCAGAATATTGTAAAATAATAAATTGAAACTTAGTCTTGCCAAATGTAAAACAATAACTTTTTCAAAAAAAAAAAAAAATATTAGCTATCCTTATGAACTCCTTGGCGTGGAACTGGAAAACGTAAAAACTATTAGAGACTTGGGTATCTTTCTTGACTCTAAACTGCATTTTGATGTGCATATTAATTATATCATTAATAGAGCTTACAAACTGTATGGAACTATCATGCGTACCTGCAAAGACTTTCGTAATGCCTCAACGTTTTTAGTATTATACAAATCGTTAATCAGATCCCAGTTGGAATATGCTTCAGTGGTATGGAATCCCTATTTTAAAAAGTACGTACATCAGATTGAGATGGTACAAAAAAAGTTTCTTCGTTCAGTTAATTATAGGTGTTTCCATGCTAAATGTTCATATATTAAATCTTATGGAGAAATATTCACTTTTAACATTAGAATCTAGAAGATATTTTCTAGATCAAGTTATTTTGTACAAAATCCTTGGCAATTATTATGATTGTACACTATTGACTGACCATATACGTTACCGGTTACCAAGTCGTTCCCAGCGTATTCGTGATAATCGTGCTCACGGTGTTTTTGCACCTAGAATCTGTAAGACCATAGCAGGCTTGCGCGCACCTCTACAGCGTATCATGATATTGCATAATGTTAAATTTGTTACTGTAGATTTATTTGTATTATCACTGAGCCAATTCAAAGAGTCATTATTTAATATTAAAAGAATGAGATGTAGTTTGTTATTTGTTTTGTTTTGTATAACGCTGATCCATGGACCTAGCATTCATAATGTCATTCGTCATTTTGCGACAATTGCGCTTGTCAATTACATTTATTTCGTGAACAATGAGGTTGGTTACATAATGAGTACCTTTTGTAAAACTTCACTTATATTAAGCCTTTATTATGTAATTGTTTTTTGTTCCAAATAAAAAGAAAAAAAAAAAAAAAAACCTGCGCAGTCTACGAAGAGATTCAAAAGTTTTGTGGGAAGTCGGCCAATCCGCAGTGGGCCCGCGTGGACGACTAAGGCCTATACACCCTATATGGGTAGGCTCATGCCCTTCGGTGAGGACGTTTAATGAGCTGATGGTTGATACAATCTGGCGTCCAAAACGAGCGTTTTCCCAATCAAAGAGTTATCAATGCATTTCAATGCCCTCTGGTTTTGCAAATGTTATAGGTGACGGTGTCATTTGAAATCAGATGAGCCGTTTCCTTTATTGGTACAAATATTTCTTATACTAAGCGTGATGATTTGCTAAAACATTTCCCCTTAACCCGGCGTCATGCAGTGGCGTGCAAAGAGAGTATGATTAGGGTATGCAAAGTGAGTGATTCTAATCGCAAAAACAATAAATAATTTACATTTTTGTCAAATTGAGTGCTGCTGATGACAACAGATCGCCTATGATTTCAAATCTGTAGAGGAAAATGGCGAATACGTGGGTGTCATTTAATATGTTGTGATTTTCAGGGTGGCCTGGACGCACAGGGTATGCACTGCTTATTTGCATACATGAAGAGCACGCCACTGGCGTCATGGGGATGCAAATTGTTACACGGACGTGCGACCTGGGTCATTATTGTCCTAACAAAGAATGTAAATCAACCAGTCAATCAAATACCTTATAATAAATTAAAAAAAAAGGAGTTAGTAATAACGATCCCAAGTTCTTCATTCCCTATAATACAGTAATATTGCGAAGCATAATCATTTCCGATTCACGTTGCAGTGCGCGAGCAAAATGAAGCGTTCGTATACCCCCATTCAAGCGCGACGTAAACAGGCATAATTAAGTACAATGTAGAAAATGCGAGCACTCAGTGCAGCCTTCGCGTCATGTTGGGATTGTCGATGGTTTCATATATCGATTTTAATAGTGAGATTTCATAAGATTTTCCCGGGATCGTGGGACGTGGTACTATAGACCAGCACTAGTAATTTTCATCTGAAACGAATAGACAAAACGGATATATCCAACAAAAATATATCGTCATCTCTTTTGACGATAATAATAGAATATACTTTCTATTTTGTTTCGAATGCCGGCGGTCAAAAGTTTAACACTAATCCGTAATGGGCCCTTGTGATGGGTTCCGGCCCAATCTGCCCATGGCTATGCTACGTGGGACGGCCTTGTCCTTGCAGTGGGACCTTATAGGCTGATGTTTAATTCTTATTTATTGACTTTTGATTACAAAAGATACAATACACTAGACAAACAAATATCCATCTACGTTCACATAGCGCCATCTAGCCCCAAACTGAGCATTTTAGCCTGTAATATGGTACTGTGGCATGTTGTGTGTACTAAATAACTTTTTTGTAAATACATACATATTATACATAGAAACACCCTTCTACCTACTGTCTACTGTTATTGAAAGAAAAAAAAAGAAAATATTTGCTCAGTGAACCAAATTCACAAATAAAATAAATAACAACACAATTTTGTATAAAGAAGCACCAAAAAGTCATATACTCAGGTGTCACGGCATGTAAGCTTACTGAAAAACTGATCTCCCGAAGACGTATATTCTAAAAGAAGAACATAGATAGAGAAGAACCGCACGCGTAGTGCAGTTACTAGTATAGATACCTTAAAGCGAATTCTATCATTGGATTCCTTCAATACTATATCTGTCATGGGCATAAGGCAACCAAACTAGACGTCCCGTTGATTTCGTATATAAATAAAAGGCTAAATCGGGACTGCCTCGTGTCGTTCGTCGAAATAAATTTCCAGGGCGCCGAACCAAACACGTTCTAGAAACTACATAGTTTGAACTTTACTTCAATAATATAATTAGCGAAAGCAAAACCGAACAATTAAGCATGTAACTTGTTTGATATATTACGAAAATTCTCATGAAGTTAACGAAAACTAAACGAGTTTTACATTAATACTACTCAATACAACTTCATTGGTGTTTACTTTGAGTCTATATTAACAAGGTAAAGGAAAGTTATGGAAAGTTTCTTTAGATGAAATTGTTTTGCTGTTAAACGTTGGTTTCCGAATCATTAGTCTGAAATCTTTTTTTGTTGCAATGTATTTGAAAAATTCAAAATATTTAATCTCATTTTTTTATGCTTTCTTCGTAATGAAAATTTGTTTTAACTTTAGGGATCATGGGTAAGTGCACTACAGCTTTCCATTAGGCTCTCTCCAATCTGCCGTCCCCATCAACACCTTTCGCAATTCATCGGTCCATCGGGCTGAAGGACGTCCAACGCTATTCTTAACAAGACGCATGCTTCACTCCAGAATTTATCTGCTCCAATGGCCATCGGTTCTGCGACATACGTGACCAGCCACCTTCCATTTGAACTTGCTAATCCGGAGAGCAGTGCCAGATTTTATTTTGAAACCCGCCACGAGATATAAATTTAACCATTTTCTTCTTGACTTAATCCCAAAATCAATCCCCCATGTTTCTTAAAAAAGTATCGAAAGACTAAATGTTGACATAATACCGAATCGATAAAATTATGCACACACATTATTCACGTCACTAGTTCGATGCATTTGCAAGCCCGCTTGACTATTCGCCTTTCATTCTTCGCATAAAGAGCTACTTTCAGAAATGAATGGGCCTTGTTCACAAGGCTTTTTGGCAGCATATTTGAGCAAAAACTAGAGAGTACCAATAGTGAGGGATTAAACGGATGTAAGCGGGGTTTTTAAGGAAGTGTATCCCTTTGTTTAAGTACCGGTATTCATGGAAATAATAATAGGTTTTAGTTACTTTAAAAGCCCATGACAGTTCATTTCTGGACTCGGGGCCTCATAGTGAAAGGTTTTGCAATAATTCCCATGTCTAGCCGGCTACTTGGAGATAGTTTGAAGTAGACATTTGTGCCACCCGTTCTCTGCTAATTTTGTTATCTCCAAACAGACTTTTACGGCACTCACAGGAGATTAGGAGATAATGTTATTCTAATCTGCCGCAGTCACACATAATAATACAACAGATTATTTCAGCATTTTTTATTATAATCGTATTTAAAACACTTTTTCACGTTCCCACTGAGGGGCACGAGCCTACCCGTATAGGGTGTATGCTTTAGTCGTTCACACGGGCCCAGTGCGGATTGGCCGACTTCACGCACAACCTTTGAATCTATTCGCAGTTGTGCGCAGGTTTCCTCGCAATGTTTATAATCACCGTGAGAGCGTCGGATAATTTACATATATTTCCAAAAATTCGAAAACACATTGGTACGTGGCTGGATTTGAACCTCCGCCCTCCCGATCGGAAGGTAACTGTTAAGCCACCGACGCTCTTAAACTTCTGGTAAACAGTACACAGTTACAAAAACTTACAAAAACTGCATTTGTAGCAGTTTAAGTAAAAAAGTGGGAAATATTGTACATTGACTTTCGCCTTGGCGACCACACGGCATACACGGATGAGCGATCAAATCTCACCATGTACTAAATATTCATATATGTGTTGGTAGTAATTTAATTTATCTTTACACATGGACAAACTAAAGGATATACGCTAGTTCGTGTATAAAATACTTAAGATCGCTCCCCTTCAATATTAACATCTTGAACTGCTCTCAAACTCGAAGCTAAGTATTTAAGTGTCAGACACACTGTACTTATTGAAATTCGACGCCTGTCCATGAAGTTCTAGACTATCTTCACACCGTGTGAGAACATTATTGAAACAAACGGTTGATCGGAGTTGCTAAAGCCGAGTTAGTACTTGAACGAGTTAACTGGGCCTCAATTCCACTAAATTACTTGAAATTACATTTTTATGACACATTATAACCCAACTGTAAATTAGGCATTCCGGTACAACTTTAATGTTAATCGTTTAAAATGGAAACTATATTGTAGAATGAATTATTACTAATTAAATCTAGTAGAAAACAGAACGAATGAGTGCGAAATTTTACTATTAAGACTCTATAACGATCCTATTAGCGCATTTTAAGATTCGAGGAATTGGGATTCTGATAGTACAGCTCTTAGACTCACTTTTCGAATATATATCGCATATTTGAGTTTGAATTCGAGGTCTTCATAGCGAAGCGGATGGTGTATTCCATTATCGATCGCAAAAGTTCAGCATCTATCACAATGGTCCTTCTTCGGATGGGTGACCGGAACATATTGCAAATATCATGATATTATTTAGTCTCCCCGTACTTTGGAAGGCAAGTTTGCTAGGTGGTAGATTAGATATTGAGTCGTCTAGGTAGGTACCACCGCAGTGCCGGATATCGTCCCGTCAAATAGGAGTGTTATGCACTTTTGTGTTTCGGGATGATGGCACTGTAGCTAGTGAATTTACCGGCTATAAGAGCCCTAACTGTTGTCTCAGGTGTCGGGCCAAGTGCGGCATTGATCAAGAATAATAACTGTCTATCAATTGTTGATCTCCTTCAATGCCGCGCTGTCATGGTCAGGCGTATCACTTACCATCAGGTGAGCGTCCTGACCGTCCTGTTCACTTTGCATCATAATAAAGGCAAGATAAGCCGTCCCGACTACTAAGGACTATCTATCAGTGGGTGTTAACGACTATCTAAGGATGGTAGTCGTTAACTCCGACCGATCCGCACTGGGCCCTCGTGGTGGTTAACGACCCAATGTTGCCATAGCGATGCTGTGTGGAAAGGTCTATGAATTGCAGTGGGACCTGTTAAATTATAATTATATGCTTCAGTCCTTTCGGTTCTGTTCATATATACCAACGTTTTATTTACCTTCAGCTATCATTACCCTATCATTATATGCAGCAGCTTAGGCTGAGACCTTTTAACAATATCTTTTTGTCTTTCTTTTCTTTCGTTCTGTAATCTACTCTTTTACATTTTTCTATAGTCTGAAATTGTTGTTCTTTTGTTTTTATACTTTAATTAGCACTATTCGTGTATATATTTTTTTGGTTTTGCTGTAGGATCAATAAATGTTTTTTTTTCCTTTATTTCTTTGAACTTAATTTCAAACAGTTCAATCCGTCCCAACAAAGTCAATTATTGGACCGACTGTTACCCATTTCCACTGCACCAATAACTCAAGTGCAGGTATATATAAACCGTCCGATTAGCCATCAACTGCATACGCGGCCGCAGTCGGCTCGAAACTACGTTAAACGACCCATTTCCACATTTAGTGCCGTCTTACAAGTCTAATGTTATCGTTTACGAGCGTCGGTGGCTCATTGCTGTGGACTGTTGCCTTCCGAAATGGATGGCGCAGGTTCGAATCCCGCCACGTACCAATGTCTTTTGAATTTTCGAAATTATATGTACGTTATCCGATCCATTCATACGGTGCAGGAAAACATCGTTAGGAAACCTGCGCACACCTGCGTATAAATTCAAAAGTTGTGCGTGAAGTCGGCCAATCCGTATCGATTTAAAATATATTTTTCCTTTTTATTTTATTTTTCCTTATTCAGGGTAGAGAAAGGAGTTAATCAACGAAGTAAAATTCTTCTTTCTCAGTAGATGTCGCCTTTACAAAAGACAGTAGTTGACTTATCATCATCATCAGCTTATTAAACGTCCCCACCGAGGGCACGAGCCTACCCGTATAGGGTGATTAGGCCTTAGTCGTCCACGCGGGCCTAGTGCAGCTTGGACGACTTCACGAACAACCTTTGAATCTCTTCGTAGGCGTGCGCAGGTTGCATATATTTTTCGAAAATTTGAAAACACTATGGTAAGTGGCGGGATTTGAACCTCAGCCCGGTAGGAGGGCGACAGTCCCCACCGACGCTCGTGTTGACTTATAGACACAACAATATCTGTTCGTTCGCTAAGTCATCAAAGTAAGTTGATTAGGAAAAGTTGATTTGGGTGATAGTAATGTATACCTTCGATGATCAAAGATAGGTGATTGGGTCAAGTTGGAGCGTTCTCAGCATTCAATTTCCGTTGCTATCCGATCTTTAAGGGAGCGGTGTCAGCCTGGAATACGTAATAGCACACAAGCTGTAGCGTTTTAAATTTTTTTTGTAGAATCTCAAATTTGACAAGCAATTAAAACCAAAAGGGCATCTCGGACATTTTTTGGTTGATGTTTCTTCATGATTGTGCAACTATTTAGTTTATATCTTAGTAATAAACAAAAACACCTTTTTATTTTATTTTTATTTATTGAATACATTGCCTTACAAACTAACAGAATTAATCCAAAACGTTTATAAGGACAGTTATATTAACAGAATTATTAAAATGCAAAATAAATATATTGTTAGTAGAAGATGTGTACCTTAAATGTGACCTTTGAATTGTATCTCAAAATTAAATTACTAGGTGGTAGACTCGATACTGAGTCGTCTAGGTAGGTACCACCGCAGTGCCAGATATCATCCCGTGAAACAGGAGTGTTATGCACTTTTGTGTTTCGGGATGAGGGCACTGTAGCTAGTGAAATTACCGGGTATAAGAGACCTAACATCTGTTGTCTCGGGTGACGGGCGCAGTGCGGCATTGATGGAGAATAATAATTGTCTATCAGTTGTTGGTCTCCTTTAATGCCGCTCTGTCATGGTCTGGCGTATCACTTACCATCAGGTGAACGTCCAGGCCGTCCTGTACACTTATAACATAAAAAAATATATAAAAATTTAAGTATATTGTTTGGATAAAAAATATAACATTCTAATTTCCAAAAATAACTATGGCTGGGAAAGTGTAATGTCTTTTATTTCAACTATTAGACCATGAGTTTGTTTCCCAATTTAATCCAACATTTGTGTGCATTAACATGTCTGCTAATGTTTGTCTGGATGTTTGTATGAGCTAGATGGTGCTGTGTGAATGTATTTATATTTTCATACAAAAACCGCTGGCGCTTATAACTTAACGGTCCCAAATACGGCAAACTTTATCTAAACCGTACCATTCGCAAGTTGGGCCCCAAGGCGCAACTTTGTTTATAAAGAGCGTACTTTATAGTGAGCGCCGACCATTTTATGTCTTTAGGAGTTTCCGCTTTTTACTAGACGCGTGTTTTACGACTTTTAGACTCGTACCCAATCGAACAGCCTAGCTTTATGGGTGCTAAAACACTTTTTTGAATAAAAACTTTCGTGCTGAAAACTTTACCAATATGACGTCAGGTGTTAAAACTCTTTCGTACAATTTTGTTTGATAACAATATGTTTGTTTGTACAAATCAATTTGGCAGTATTTTATGAGACGACTTTTATGGTATTAGTTCTTTCGTTAGGAATTAAAAAATATTCAACGACTTTTCATAAAATTTGCATATTTGGCATTAAAAGTCAAGGAACTTGAGAAACCTTGAGAAACTGAGATTTGTGCCATATTGGGCATTCTTGAATTGTAGTTATTTTTAATTGGATTGCATGCTATTCTTGAAGCTAGGATATACAATATTCAGACTATGAGTGCATGGACAGTTACTTGTTAAAAAATTGCCCTAGATGCCAAATATCAGTTATTCACAGCCAGTGTTTGACGATCTCGTACAAAAGAATTAGTTCAGCCATTTAAAAGTCACTTAGACCAAATATATTCTATCCAAATAAGGATACTAAAAACTAATATACCGAACAATATAAAAAATGAGCTTGTTGAAGATAACGATAAAACATTTACATTTTGTAAAGTTCTTCCCGTACACAAAAAGGTCCAATATATATTACTATTTAGTAGAAGAATACTTTAACGAAATCTTAAAAATCAATAAAATACGTAACCCACTTAAAATTAACACACGTAGCGATAAAATACAAAACCTAGAATTACCTGAGTACAACAATCTATACGGTAAAAGAAGATTACAATATATTGTACCATCCCTAATAAACAGTCTGCCAACAGTTATAAAAATGTATAAACCAAAATAATATTAAAACCAACAAAAATAATTTAAGTTTAATAAAGATTTTTATATATAGGTATATATATATTAACATCAATAAACAATTGAAAATAAATAGACAATATAGTTATTTATTTTAAATATTTTTTTTTTAACATACTGTATCTGAGCGTTGCATTCTTTAAGTTGTGTTGTCAACAAGGATGAACTGATATGCAGAGCATAGCATGTTAGAATGGGACAGATAGCTTCTTTGACCCACATACATTCTACCTAAATTTCGCCCAGTAAGATTATAATTTTTTTTTTTTTTTTTTTCTTAAAATTGTTAGTATTACATAAACTTAATCACTATGTTAGTAACATTTTATTCTTAACACTAAGTAAATATAAAAAGCTAATTATACTTAACAACTATAATAGAACTGGGTATGCAATTGTACCCAATGGCGCAGCATCGGGCATCCCAGCGCTCTGCAAACACCTTCAGGAGACTGGAGCTGGCGCGGAGTCGAGATAGCAAGGAGGCGGACCGCTTTCGCATGATTGCGTAAAAATCGTCGGTGCGCGCCCCGCGAACATGGCGGACGCGCTGCAGAACCGCGGCAGCCCCAACAGAAACCTGAATGCGTTGTTTACTGCACCCGCAGCTCCCCGTATGCACGCCGTGTATAGCTCGTCCACAACGCGCACCTGAGATGCTCGACACTGAGGTCATCGTGGCCAGGTGACTTTCCACGCACCATTTTCCTAATTATTTCATCAACTTGCCCAGCAGTAAAAATTGTGGAAGACCGGCCAGCGTTTGACCCAGCATCGAGCACCCGCGGCACTCAGACCCATGCGACAGTGGGGATTCCACCGTAAAATGCCGCCGAAACAGATCAGCAACATCAGCGGGCTCACTCCCCAGCGACGCTTTCAGGAAGGCTCGGCTTCGCATTCATTTTGTTGTACATTTCCAAAATTTTCTGAACATTTTATTTGAATGATTTTTAGCAAGTATGTCCATGCGTATTTGCTTTTCGTTATCTTTGCAATATTTCAGCTTAGCCTTAAAAGATCAACGCACGACCATAATTGTTCTGCACAGGTCATATTTAGTTCTACGAAAAAGCGTTCACCGGATGTGCATTAAAATCGCCCAGAATAACCACGGATTCGACAGCATTAGCCTCTATCATGCTATATTTCACCCAACACTGAAGTAAATTCTATCAAGGTGTCACTTTTCTTATTATCAAAAGCATGTACACTGAAAAAAACTAACATAACGATTATCACCAATAGATTTAATGGCCACTAACCGATCACTCTCACAAGGTATTACAGCTACCGAAGGCAACGCCACTTTTCGCCATAGAAGCGCCACTCCTCCATGAGGTCTCCCCTGCACTACACCCACTGATGTGTCCATGGACGACTTCTATGAACGCGAAATCATCATCTACACTGCCCAAACATCATGCGGCCAGAGCCAAGTTTCTTGCAGAGCGATAATGTCAGCCTCTCGACATAATCGTTTCACAGAGTCAAGGGACCGAAATAGGCCTTTGCAATTAAATGTAGATAAAATTAATTTTGTACTACTCATTACTTATTTGGAGATATATTATATTCGCCATCTAGGCAAGACTGTCGCTTGGCCTGTATCTCATAAATTTCCTAAAAGTTATGCCATCAGCCACAACTTATCATCCAAAAATACCTCAGCTTTGCAAATTTTTGCAATTAATTAATTTAATTTTTGTTTAAATTACCTACAATATGTTATAAATATAATTGAAGTGTTTCCTATTTGTCAATGAAAATGTATGTTTATGTTAAGTGTCTTTTTTATAATTTATGACGTAAACAAGTATGCCGATTCTGGTGTACGTCAAAAACTCGAATGAGTTTATGTTTACACCTAACTGTTTGTTTATTGTAACTATATTTGTATTTTGTATGAATAAATAAAATAAAATAAAAATTGCCTCAGACGTCTAGTGGTCTGGGCATTGATTTAGATCACTGCATTCAGGGGTCGCGGGTTCGTTCCCATGGTGAGATAACATATTGAAAATTACTCTGTGCATTTTCATTTTGGTTAAGCCATTACAGGCTAAATCACCTGATTGTCTGAAAGTTGATTCCGTGTTTCGGAAGTCATGTTAAACCGTGGAACCCGGCAACTATCTTAAATTCTAGCCGTTACACCCACCAATCCGCTTTGGGCCCACGGGTTGAGTTACGACCCCATTTCCTTATGACTTGGACGACCCATCTGGTGTAATGGTTGAGATGTCGGCTCATACACCGAGGGATTCGGGTTCGATCCCCGGGCAGTAAAAAACATTTGTGTGCATGAACATGTCCGTTTGTATCGTTCATGGTGTTTTCTATATATAATATGTATACATATTTTTACAAAAAATATATAATATAAGTATGTTTATCCGTTGTTTAGTACACATAATACAGGGTAAATGTTTAGTTTGGCACTAAATA
This sequence comes from Leucinodes orbonalis, assembly GCA_019425675.1. NCBI lineage: Eukaryota > Metazoa > Arthropoda > Insecta > Lepidoptera > Crambidae > Leucinodes > Leucinodes orbonalis. The sequence continues at coordinate 22,317 of PQWD01013928.1, read as the reverse complement.
GCGCTGTGTGTATGTCAGTATATATTATTTATTTAATGCTATACTAAACAGGAAAAATTGTTCCCTGCAGTAGAACATTTACGATGATTGCATACGCCGCACAAAGTGTTGGAAGTTAAAAGTTGATACATTGCGCCGCGCAAAGTCTAGGTATTAAAAAAAAATCTGACAGACCTCTATGGACGCAACGTTTTATGTTTCGAAAACGTTTATCGTTAGTGAATCTCAAATTGCAATCTCTGTAGGTATTTCCATAGCGAGTACGCACGTTGAATTTTGCTGTAACCTAAAAGGGTCAACTGATGTACAAAAGACTACACAATATAAAACAAAATAATAGACAGGTTATTTTTCACCATTATTAAGTGAGACTTAGCCACTTGACAGCTATTAAGTATTTGACTTCAACTAAACATTAACTTTTCAATATGAATTCATTAGTCTTTACTGTCGCAATTCAACACTTTGCTATGATTAATGGTTCTTTTATTGTAGAGCTTGATAAATTGTATCTGAAGGAATCGACTTCAAAATTGAGACTAGTACAGGCAATGATGTAAAAAAGTATGGATTCGTGATAAGCTCATAAAACAATCGAAAAAAGTGTTCCGAATGCAGTGACAGCACACATACACATATTTCGAATGAGCGTACATTAACCTAAACAAAAGAGTACTAACTGTATTCTCTTCAGCGGTTCGTTTCTGAGGCATGGATGGCGTATCTACCTTTATATATACAGAATATCATTGAATACAGGTTAAGGTAATGTATTTTTTTTTACAAGTAAGCTTTATTCGGTGTCTATATAAGAAGCTCTATATAGCTAAGTATGAAACTAATATTCCTTTATGCGCCGAGCTACATTATTTGGTTATCTAGAATGATTTTCCCCGATCCATTCCCACGTAGCCAATCACACGCAAGATAAAACTTACAAGGTTGCCAGGAAATTGAATAGCGGCCAAATCCTACAGGACCCGGGGTAAGTGTGCGCTTCCTGCAGTTTTGATTTATAGGACTCTCCCCGCCCTTCGCACGTACGTAAAGAATCTATTTATGCCGCTTTGACAGCTGATAGGATCATGCCCAAAGGAATGTTTTGACATTGACTAATAGTGTAGTTTTTAAGACGTCTTCATACGCTTTGTAGTCGAGGCTTTGTAAAGGTTTCTTTGTTATTCGACTATGTCGCATGACTACGCTGGTTTTGATAAAATGCGCACATTGATGTTGGTAAATCATCATGCAAGTTTATTGTTCTCAAAATCAATATTGAATAACAATATAACAATCCTTACGTGTACTGTTATAGTATAGTACCCTTTTGTATTCGTAAAATGGCGCAAGTCAATTCGGAGTAAAAATACAAGACTCAGTGAACTTCACCCCAAACCAGATGGACGGACGAGGTGGGTAATGTGGCGGGTTGCAGATGGATGTCAACTGGGAATCGGTCCGCATGAAAATTATTAAGGAAGGCCTTAGTTCAGCATTGAACATTTTAGGCTGTAATGATGATGATAAGCTTTCAAACTTAACATTAATACCAACTTCTAATTTTTCATTTGTTACTAGTAAACGGGATGGCCAAGGCGCTCACCTGATGGTAAGTGACACACTTGACCATGACAGAACGGCATTGAAGGAGACCAACAACTTATAAACAGTTAGGTTACCTTATCTTTCCTATTATTCTACATGAATGCCGCACTGCGCCTGTCATGAGACAACTAATATTAGGTCTTTTAAACCAGGTAATTTCACTAGCTACAGTGCCCTCATCCCGAAACACAGAAGTGCAAAACACTCCAATTTTACGGAATGATATCTAGCACTGCGGTGGTACCTACCTAGATGACTCAATATCGAGTCTACCATCTAGTAAACATTTTTTCATCATGTAGTTAATGTAATCACTCAACGTGCAATGGGGCGAGCGATGTTTGGAGTCTCTTTTAGGGATAAGATCAGATATGATTTTAATCCGTAAGAGAACTTAAGTTACCGACAAAACCCGCCGGATAAGCAAGTTGAAGTGGCAGTGGGCTGGTCACGTATGTCGCAGAACCGATGGCCGTTGGAGTAGACGAGTAATGGAGTGGAGACTGCGTTTTGGCAAGCGCAGCGTGGGACGCCCTCCGGCTCAATGGACTCTGGTGAAGGCTGGATGAGGAAAGCGGAGTACTGGGATATTTGGCGCAAAATGGGGAGACCTATGTCTAGCAGTGGACTGAAATAGGTTGAAGAGAAGAGAGAAGATGTAGTTAATAAGGTGAATAAACTCAATGAACGATGTAATTTAATCAATTAAACGCCTATTAGTTGACATAAAACCAACAATGTAGTTTTTGCTCACCGTCCCTTCGCAGTAAATTCGTTGGTCACTTTGTTATCGGATAAGCCGTTTGATCTCCAGCTTCCAGAGCACGGAGTTAACGCCTTTGATTTAGGCTAACTACGGCCTTTAATCGTATTAGTAAAAGTTTCGCACCTCGCTTGTTTGTTGGGTAATTTTAATCGGCTAGTCCGGTGTTGGGATAAACTTTAGTGGAAGTTTATTGTGGCGTGAGTAAATATAAATAAGTGTGAAAACTTGTAAGAATATGTATTAATGAATAGGTATAATTTTTCATAATATGCAGAGGATTCATCTGATTATTAGTGATACCGCCACACGTAAACACTCGTAGGAGTGTTGAGGGAATAAAGATATTTTGCCAACCATAGTTACTTCATTAGTTTAATGATATTTTTTTCTTTAGTTTTATTTATAATTATTTATTTTAGCAGATTGTAATGTATAATATAATAATCCCAAAGAACATTTTACATGAAGTTTACGCTATGATATCGGATCTCAAAGTCAAATCTAAATCTACACAGCCTAACTCGACTCACCCTGACTTCAACAAATTCAAAATATCAGTAAATATGTAAGGCTGCGGTGAGAGCATCGGTGGCTCAATGGTGTTGCCTCCTACTGGGAGGGCTGAGGTTCAAATCCCGCCACGTACCAATATCTTTTCGAATTTTTGAAATTATATGTACGGTATCCGACGCTTTTACGGTTAAGGAACATCGTGAGAAAACCTGTGCACGCATGCAAAGAGATTCAAAGGTTGTGCGTGAAGTCTTCCAACCCGCACTAGGCCCGCATGGACGACTAAGGCCTAATCACCCTATACAAGTAGGCTCGTGCCCTCGGTGGGGACGAGCCTACGGGGGCTTCGCTGTTTCACTACCGTCATAGAGGTGATGCGAATATTTCGTTTCTTATCTAAAGGAAGTATAATAAGCATACCTGTAGGGCAAATGAAATATTTGCAATTAGTTACACACACAGACAATTTTTATAGACCTTACATACAAAATACTAGCAAGGGATTTATCTTTTTTCGTCAGTGCAATAGTAAAAAATAGAGACGGATATGTAGCTATCGATCAATGTACAAACCAATCAAAACGTTGCATCCCGAAGCCGATAGTTTGATATTTTTAGTTTTACAAAATAACTTTCAGTACGTAAAAGGGAAAATAGAAATATAGCGTAATAGTTTTGATAGACGAACAACACAATATTGGCTTCTGTTATCAATTATTTTTTATGTTACAAAATGTAGAGGACCGTCAGGATGCTCACCTGATGGTAAGTGATACGCCTGACCATTACAAAATATAATTTCGAAAATTTGAAAATACATTGGTACGTCGTACGATTTGAACCTGCTCCCTCCAAATCAGAAGGCAAACAGCACACACAAAGCAGAGACCGACGCTCAATTTTTTAATATTATGAATTAGGAAAAATACGGCACTGTTTGTAAAATTTTCAAATGTTTAAAGTGAAAATAGGAGTTGATTTTGTATTATAATTTCTATTAAAATAAGAAACGTTATTTTCTGGCAATCAACAGGTTCATCATGCAATGCTCAATCTGACTTTCGCTTTGCGGTGTTGTCCCCCGTGGGATTCGAACCTCCCTCGAATCATGAAGTGATTTAAACTCATCACGGACATCACTAGCTAATTAGCAACACCTCTCTTCAACCTATCGCAGTCCACTGCTGGACATAGGTCTCCCCCATTTTGCGCCAGATATCCCGATCCTCCGCTTTTCTCATCCAGCTCCACCAGCGACCTTCGCAAGTCGTCGGTCCATCGGGCCGGAGGGCGTCCTACGCTACGCTTGCCAAGACGCGGTCTCCACTCCAGAACTCATCTGCTCCAACGGCCATCGGTTCTACGACATACGTGACCAGCCCACTGCCACTTCAACTTGCTGATCCGGCGGGCTATGTCGGTAACTTTAGTTCTCTTGCGGATTAAATCATTTCTGATCTTATCCCCAAGAGAGACTCCAAGCATAGCTCGCTCCATTGCGCGTTGAGTGACTTTGAACTTGTGAACCAATCCCGCAGTCAGTGTCCATGTCTCAGCTGCGTATGTTAGCACGGGTAGGACGCATTGCTCAAAGACTTTCGTCTTTAAGCATTGCGGAATAGTTGACGTTAAGACATGACGTAGCTTACCGAATGCCGCCCAGCCCAACTGAACCTCCTACTAGCCTTCTCGAAGTTATGCCGGCCAAGTTGGATGGTTTGGCCCAGGTAGATATACTCCTGCACAACCTCGAGACGGACGCCATCGACGCATATCGGTTGTGGCATGACACGACTGTTGAACATGACTTTCGTCTTGTCCAAATTCATGCCAAGCCCAACTCGTCGGGAAGATTCATTTAGGCTGTTCAGCATCTCCGCAAGCTCTTCCGATGACTCTGCCACGATGACGATATCGTCAGCAAAACGAAGATGAGAAATAACTCTCCATTGACGTTGACGCCTCGTTCAGACCAGTCCAGGGTCTTGAAGACATCCTCCAATGCGTTTGTGAACAGTTTCGGGGATATAATCCCCTGTCTCACACCACGACGCAATTGGATGGGTCTTGTCCGCTGGTCTTGGATCTGAACGGTCATCGTCGCTGCGTTGGAGAGACACTTCATCACCTCGATATATCGCCAGTCGATACCGCATCGCTGCAGAGCCTCCAGAACAGCCCAGGTTTCGACGGAGTCGAAGGCTTTCTCGTAGTCCACAAATGCCATACACAGCGGCTGGTTATACTCTTCGGTCTTCTGTATAAGCTGCCGAACAGTATGGATGTGGTCCACGGTACTGTAGCCTTTTCGAAACCCAGCCTGCTCCGGTGGTTGGAATTCGTCAAGTCTATGGCGAGACGGTTCGCTACAACTCTGGAAAACAACTTATAGACGTGGCTCAGAAGCGCTATCGGTCTGTAATTCTTCAAGAGAGTTTTGTCACCCTTCTTGAAGAATAAGACGACAACGCTTCTGGACCACGCCTCTGGTGTAGTTCCTTGGTGGATGACGGCATTAAAGAGCTCAACTAATGCCCTAAGGACGGGCTGTCCACCGGCTTTTAGGAGCTCTGTCGTAATACCGTCATCCCCCGGGGCCCTCCCATTCCTAAGTTGCTCCAGTGCTGCACTAATCTCGCTAACGTCAACATCCGGGATATCCTGCGTATAATGGCGCCTTAGTGGGGCACGTGGATCTTCGGTGTCCTCGGTCTGTGGCTGATGAGCGCTCGATGAAACAGTCGTCCATAGAATTTCTCAACCTCTTCCAGGATCTGTGGGCGAGTCGCAAGTAATTGCCCATCTGCTGTCTTAAGCTTAACCAGATGGCTCTTCCCAAGTGGTTTTTGGAAAACTTTGGGCCCCCTGTTCTGTTCAATAAGGTCCTTAATGAACCTTGTATTGAAACAGCCCCTGCGAACGAGTTTTCGTATCCGCTTGGAGAGAGCCTGATATTCCGGCGAAGCAACAGCAGCAGATGGCATCTCGCGTCTCAGCCTCATCAAATCCAGGGTTTCGGGAGAAAGTTTGGACGACTTAGCTCGTTTCATCGGCGGGAAATGCCTGCGACCCAGTGTACACACCGCCTTCACCACGTTGTCGGTTATCTCGTCCACGTCGCCAGTGGTTTCCAGCGAGTCGAATCGATTTTGAAGTTCCAATTGGAACTGTTCGGACCCATAGTGTATTTGGAGCGGCGTAGGTCTGAGAGTAGATTTTATTAAGCGAGACCGTTCGCCTGAAAACATATATTCAAAGTGCCTCGGACAAGTCGGTGATCACTACCGGTTTTAAACCTGTTGACCACTGAGACATCTTTAAATATATGTCGCTTATCCGCCATAATAAAATCTATCTCGTTCCTTGTCACAGTGTTCGGGCTCTGCCAGGTCCATCTTCTCTGAGGCTTCTTCTTAAAGAAAGAATTCATCAAGAAGAGCCCCTCCATTTCGAGGAAGTTGACCAGCATCTGCCCCCTGTGATTCCTGCGCCCCAATCCATGAAGTCCGATTTTCGATTCGCCGCGTTCTTGTACTCCCACTTTAGCGTTGAAGTCCCCCATAACAACATTGTAGAAGGTCGAAGTTGTGCCATGTATGGCTCTGGAGATATCCTCATACACGGCTTCAACCTCTTCGTCAGAGTGTGACGAGGTCGGCGCATATACCTGTACCACCTTCAGGGAGTACCTGTCGGTGAGTTTAAGTACAAGGTACGCTACCCGGTTCGACACACTACTGATTTCCACAACGTTGCTGACAAGGGACTTGTGAACCAGAAAACCGACACCACCCTGGGAAACCCTATCACCTTCTCGGAAGTAGAGCAAGTTTCCGGAGTCCAGGGTCATCGTGTCCTCCCCCTCTCTTCGGACTTCAGATAACCCCAGTATGCTCCAGTTAATATGACTTAGCTCTTCTTCTAATTCGGAGAGGTGATGGTCCAGCCGTATCGTGCGTCCATTATACGTAGCCAATGTCAGTTTTTTGAGGCAGCCTTTCGTAACCCGGGGATTCTTCGCACCCCCCGCCCCACCGTGACCGCGACCGCTGCCGTGGTCGGGAATAGTGGGGCTGCCGGGAACTGGGGGCCGATTCTGGTTGGCGCTACTCATGGGGGGTAAATGCCCGTAGTCACCACGCTGGGCAGGCGGGTTGGTGACCGCAGTGTGACCAGTACGCAGATGGCGCTGCTGCCCACCATCCGGTATAAAATCCCTTAGTCGGCTCCTACGACACCCTCGGGAGGAGTAGGGGTGGGGACACATGTATTCTATTCTGCCATCCCCACACGGCAAACAACACTCTATTAAAACCGGAAAAGACTTTCCTGAACGTCAAATGCTTATTCATGTTATGAAAGGATCAGGAAAACCTATTTACTCGCCTGATAGTGTTACGCCTGCCAACGACACTACGCAGAGTGCAAAGCAACTACAATAATGCATCTGTCATGGGCAGGCGTATCAGTTACTATCAAGTAAGTAAACTTATCCTCTAGTTCTCTTTGTAAAATAAATAAAATGATAAATGGTCATCATCATTTAAAACTTTGCCCAATAATACATACAATATGATAAGCAATAATTTTAACTTTATAGCATAAACTTCAGTCAGGTTACATAAACAGTTTCTGTCCATTTTTTTTTAATTTATCGTCACTTTCAGTTCTATCTGAATCCGGAGGAAGGATAGGGGTGGTAAATTTTATTTGCCAGTACTCCACTTACCTCTTTCTCTATACAATCTATCGCAGTCCACTGCTGGACATAGTTTTCCCCCATTCCGAGCCAAATATCCCCATCCTCTGCTTTTCTCATTCAGCCTCCAGACCTTTCACAAGTCATTGGTCCAAGCAAAAATTTTATTTTAAATTAGTTTTGTTGTGGCTAAATTAATAATAACCTTTTACATCTGACTTAAAAATACACATAAGCGTTTGTAAATACCAAAAACCGGTACTAAATATGTACTAAAGTGAGAAATGAAAATTCATAGGCCAGGATGGTATTGAGTTTTTAAAGCGTCCAATCCATAGGGTCGTGTCGGTTGGGCGGATACCCGTGATCGATGGTGTAGCCCCGTAAGGTAGAGGTTACTGTGCTAATGAATATATTGTCCCTTACATATTTTAAGCATGGTCATCCGCAACTAACAGCGCACATTGTTAACTCATAACTAGAAATTGAGATATTTTTTCAAAAAAGGAGGTTACTTAATTCGATAGTATATATGCTTTTTTTATGTTTGTTCGCGAATGTCTTCGTCGTTTATGGACCGTTTAAAATAATTATTTTTTTATTAGATAGAAAATAGTTCAGAGGTAGTTCCATTTTAAGGACATTAGGGTCTGATGATGGAGACCAGAAAACCAGTTTGCGGAGATGCTGAAAAGCCTAAATGAATCTTCCCGACGAGTTGGGCTTGGCATGAATTTGGACAAGACGAAAGTCATGTTCAACAGTCGTGTCATGCCACAACCGATATGCGTCGATGGCGTCCGTCTCGAGGTTGTGCAGGAGTATATCTACCTGGGCCAAACCATCCAACTTGGCCGGCATAACTTCGAGAAGGAGGCTAGTAGGAGGGTTCAGTTGGGCTGGGCGGCATTCGGTAAGCTACGTCATGTCTTAACGTCAACTATTCCGCAATGCTTAAAGACGAAAGTCTTTGAGCAATGCGTCCTACCCGTGCTAACATACGCAGCTGAGACATGAACACTGACTGCGGGATTGGTTCACAAGTTCAAAGTCACTCAACGCGCAATGGAGCGAGCAAACAGGTATGTTCGCGGATATATCCGTCGTATATGAATCGATTTTGAAGATTCTTTTTTTGCTGCAATGAAGATACTTCATGAATGGTTACATTTTAAGGAAGTTTTTCTGTTTGTTCGCGGATATCTCCGTCGTTCACTAACCGATTTTTGTATCAACAAAACTAACTTCACTTCCTGAACTGCACATCATATTAAATATGAAAAGGTTCAGGCTTGAATACTTTCGTTGAATTAATAACTTGTCTCGGTGGCGTAGCAGTTTACGAGGTGCAGCAACATTGCCATGGACCCATGGGATGACCGATGAAACGTAAAGCTGTTTGTCCCGGCTAGTAAATAAAGCTGTAAGAGTTAACATCCACCAATTCCTACTCGCTGTGTCCGTGGCTCATTAGTGTGGACCGTTGCCTTCCGATCTGAAATGTGCAGGTTCAAATTCCGCCACGTACCAATGTCACTTGGAATATTCTAAATCTACGCTCTTACGGTGAAGGGAAACGAAAACCTGCGAAGAGATTTAAATATGTGTGTGTGAGGTCAGCCAATCCGCCTCGCGGGGACGACTCAGGCCTATACGCTTTTTACGGGTAGGCTCGTGCCCCTTGGTAGGGATGTTGAATGAGTTTATGATGAAACTTGCTGAACTGTGTATGAGACTTTAAGTCTGGTTGATGTGAAAAAAAAACAATTAAAAAAGAACATAATCCGCCATATCTTATACAGCAAAAACGCAACCTAAAGTACGTAAGTTGTGAATAAGGCATATGTTCCTGTAGCACGGTGCCTTCCAAAGCGATATGACAAAGGACTACGGGAATTTTCGGGTTTGAATATATCGGAATTTATTACTCTTTGTAATATTCAATACTGCCGGAATTTAGTGGTGGCAAGGGATTAATGTATATGAAAGATTGGATTGTGCGATAGAAACGGAATTTAAACGGCTAATTTTTATTACGATGATATTTGAGTTTATTAACAGTTTAAACACTAGAATTCAATGTGGTGGCTAACAGCCCAATTTTTCCATTGTCATTATAATCTACGATTTCATTTTACTAGTCAATAATGTTCCAATTTCTACAAAGGAGCGTTGGTGGCTCATTGGAGGTGCAAATTGAAACACCGCCACGTATCAATATCTTTTTTAATTTCCGAAATTATATGTACGTTAATTCAACACTCACGGCGAAGGAATACATCGTGAGAAATGCGAACACACATGCGAAGAGATTCAAAGGTTGTGCGTGTCGGCCAATCCGCACTAGGCACATGCCTCTCAGTGGAGACGTATATTGAGACCTTTACAGCTTTAGGCACGAGTCTACCCGTAAAGGGTGCATAGGCCTTAACCGTCCTTGTTGGCCCAGTGCGGTTCGCTCCACTTTATGCACAACCTTTGGATTTCTTCGTAGGTATGCGCAGGTTTCACAACGTTTTTCTTCGCCTTAATCGTAGAATAAACGTATAATTTCGGAAAAACGTAAAAAACGGAATTTGAACTTGCTCAGAAGGCAGCAGTCCACACCAATAGGCCTACGCTTTTTATCTTATTTTATTTATAAGAGAAAACAAACAGCATGTTAATGATACATTAAAATAAGCATTGTAAATATAACTTTATGCCAAAAGAATTTCCACGATATAATATTACATGGGTAAAAGTTGAATAAACTGTTTCCTTTTCTTAAAGCTACCTTTCTCAATTTACTAGAAGAATCCCACAAGATTGAAGATAAAAAATAACAAATACTATTTGCATATTTTGACACGTATTTTTTACACGTATGGTGCAAATAAATCTAGCGGTACTCGGTAAATCGATACACTTGCGTAGACGCAGTCGGGTTGTTCCCGTGCGGTCCACGATCCGTGAAATTAAATATGTCCAGTAGATTTGTACGGGCCGAGACGCATTTCATGTGCTCCGATACAAGACCCGATATACATACTATTGAAGGGGCAATAGAGAATAAGAATATTTAAGTTCAAACACCACATTTGGTACTGTTTGTAGATTTCGCAAATCGCACACATTGTATCACAACTATTTTGAAATATTAAACTGCTTCAATAAAAACCAAATTAAACGTTTTTTGGTTTTTGTGTCAGTGACTTTGCTTTTTTTCGAACTGAGTACTGGTGTTGGCCGCAGATGGCCTATACAGCTTCACCGGGCAATTGACGAGCGCTAATGGCTCTCAACCTTAAATTTTACACACAACACAACGAGCCTAAGGGCGTCCCAGATTGGTCTCGAACCTCGGCTTAGGGCGTTGCATGGGGGGTTGCTTTCTAGCTTTGGTGTTACCAAATGTTGTTTGTAAATTACTTGTATAAGAATGTAAACACAAAATATAAAAGGCTTTAAAAATATTACGTCACTTCTAGCTCTCAACTTAAATCAATGTTCATACGCGGTTTTCGGTTAAAACGTGTGCCGCTTCACATTCATCATCTTGTTTGAGCCCGTTCCTATAACGTCGTATAACCACACTCCTATTCAGAACTTTAGGCCAAGTTTTTAATCCACTAAGAGTCATTTTCGTTTGTACACCAAGGGACTGTGGAACTGCGCATTCGAAATTAAAGTTAATCTTAAATAGTGGATTTGCTGACAAATACTACACGCTTTATTTTCTAGTTCGACGAACCCACCGGATTTATTTGTCAACGCTTTGTCGGAGATATGAATCTCAAATAGAGGCTTTTGCTTAATCATAATTTGAGTTTCCTTTGAAAGCACGAGTGCTGTTTGAACGCCATTGCTATTATGTTCGTACGGAGTCACGGTTGCTTTCATATTTTTTACAAGTGTTCATTACTTATAACGGTTTTGTAAGTCACTGAGCCTTATACTCGTATTTTAATGCCCATTACAAATTCAATAAAAAAAACTTATAATTATGGTCTGAGGCATGGGTTCACTGATTTATTGTAAAGCAACCTTTTACGACGACAAATTGCAAGGTAATGTTTAACTTGAAGAATCGTCAACGATCTTTTGTAGCTGCTCTCAATCTTCAATCTATCGTAGTTCTCCCCATTTTACACCAGATATCCCGGTCTTCCGCTTTCGTCATCCACTAGTGACCTTCCGTACGTTGTCAGTCCATCAATGTAGAGGGCGTCCTAAGCTGCTTGCCAAGACGCGGTCTACACTCCAGAACTCGTCTGATCCAAATGTTGTCAGTTCTGCGGCATACATAACCAGCCCCTGTCACTTCAACTTGCTGATTTGGCAAGACATTTTCTTGAGTTCTCTTATATGTTACGTCATTTCTGATAACATGCCGAAAGTGACCTTTAGCATAGCTCGCCCCATTTGTCTGTTGAGAACTTACATACTTACTTAACTTAAAACTTACGTCATACTCTACTTATTCAGTAAGTAGGCCTATTTTAGTAGTAGTACCTATCATTTTATACAAATACAGGTTCATTCATCGGCAGCTCATAATTCGTCCCCACCAAGGGGCACATGCCTACCCTAATAGGGGCACATGCCTACCCTAATAGGGTGTATAGGCCTTAGTCGTCCACGCGGGCCCAGTGCGGATTGGCCGACTTACGCACAACCTCTGAATTTCTTAGCAAGTGTGCGCTGCAGGTTTCTTCACGAATTTTGCTTCACCGTAAGAGCGTCGGTTAAACGCCCAATACTATCGAAAATTCGAAAACACAATGGCACGCGTTGGGTTTTATCCTGCACCCTCCAGATGAGAAGGCCACAGTCCACACCAATAAGCCACCGACACTCTAACAAAAAAGGTTATCATTTTAAAACTTTAAGCTGCTGATTGCATCGCCTCTCTAGAATATTCCATTGTAACCCAAGATGCCTTATGACGACCCATTTGGTGTTGCGGTTGAGAGGTCGGCTGCAAACACCAAGGGTTCCGGTTCGATCCCGGGCAGTACAAACATTGTGTGCATGAACAATGTCTGTTTGTAATGTCTGGTGTTTTCTATATATGATATGTATGTATTTTACGAAAAAAAAATGTATTTCGTTTTAGAACATCATTATGTCAGCTCAATATACTTTCCCACCGAGGAGCACGAGCTAATCCTACTTCTAAAGCACGACCATATACAAAATATACTTCGGTAACTTTAATTTACGGCACATTTGACTTATAATATATCGAAAAATCTAATTTAATTCTAAAAAGACTGTAGGCCTTGCGTTTCCCCATTCTGTCCAATATTTATTCGATAACGGTTGCAGTGTCTTCTGCCTATACCCGAAATAATTTCATTTCGGCGCGAGCGTTTAGATCATTTAAGACAATATACGTATAACTCGTGTGTAGGTAGCCATGTTACCCGTATTGATAAAGAGATATTATCTCTAAGCAAGGTATTAATTTAATTCAATTGTTACCTACATAGCTAGTAACCCCAAAGCTTTTTAGCACTGCTTACCATTATTATGGGCTATTTTAAACAATATCATCACCAGCAACTCAGTCAACGTCCCCATCAAGGGCACGAAGCCTACCCGTACAGGGTGAATAAGCCTAGGTCGTCCACGCGGCCCAGTGCGTGCCAAACTTCACGCAAAACCTTTAAATCTCTCACACCTCATATCTTATACTTTCCCTCACCGTCAGAGCGTCGATAACTTCTTATAATTTCAGAAATTCAAAATCACATCGGTACGTGGCGGATTTCATCCTGCGCCCTTCGATTGAAAGGCAACATCCACACCATGAGCCACCGTGGCTCAATAATCCATATAATATGCATTTCATTAGCAAAAGTAAAATGTTTAATCAATTCAAAGATTCTTGTGGAGCGACGACTCTGGTGTCAGGTAGGATTATATTATCTCTGCAATAAAAGTTCTATGGACCTCTACAAAACATGCACACCCTAGCACCAATCGTAATATCCGGGACGCTCTAGATGAAAAGAAGTTGCTTTTTCCACTCGATTCTCGTGTTTTCGCGCGTATTGATTGCCTTGTTACGCTACTGGATATAAAGGCTCTCCAATACACTAATGTCTAAAATGGGGCTTTTACTTTGTTCATGAACTCTTTCATAGCTTTAATATTGCTTAGTAACTAGTTGATACTTTATAATACTACGGTATACGTTTACTGCTTGGCGTTATATTTCGTCATATCAATGGTCGGCTACTACACGTCATGTATCAAGTTCAATCCCTGTGCAGTGCAAATATTTGTATGCATGTGCTTTTATTTTATACTTGCTGTTCCCCCTCGGCATTACCCGCGGTATAAATATTCTCCCGCAAACGTATCATCAACAGACCAAACCACTGGCGCTTTTTTTTCAAGCATCCAAATTCATATTTTTAGTTAAGTATTTCAATTGTTTTTATTGTATATATGAATATATTTTTTGACGTTCATTAGTGCTTTTTGTAAGCCTAATTTTAAATAATGTATTTTGACTTTTGACTTGACTTTATAATTTGAGAGATACGACCTGGCGATCTTCATGAAAGAGTGAATTACCATTAACAAATGTCAGCAACGCGTTTCTTTTCTCTCGGGTATTGCCTGTATGCATGAACGCGGCGCAATTACCATCAGATGAGCCGCCTGCTCGTTGCGCCGCTATTACGTAAAAAAAAAACACATTGATATGTTCATCAATTGTTGTGCGGCGTTGCAATTTCGTCTTACAGATTGCAAATTACATTTACATAAAACCAATATACCGTTAAATCCCGTAAAATTGGTCTGAAATTGCTTTCAACGGGCCAATTCGTCACAGTACTGTTTTTATTTAGCTATCTTTTTGTTCATTATTCCCATAAAACATGTGCTTCAGAAGGCACGTTAGGCCGTCGACAATCTAAGGATGGTAGTCGTGAACACCCATCTATCCGTATTGGCCCGCGTGGTGGGTTACTACCACAGATTTCCCAAATACAGGAGATGGCAAGCCGCGTTTAAAGTGATAAATGAAGCTCAACGAGCATACACTGGCTGCCAGTTTACGCTCTTGTGAGACGAGTCAAGACGCGCGAATATTAGAAGAAATTACCGTTTTTGTCCAAAATCCATCCTGTGCAATTTTAACATGCCATCTTCGCAATAAATCAGTAAATTTACCAAGAAATATAATAACTTTTCACAGTATGAACCGAAAAGAAATTGCGACACTGGGACTGCCTATAAACTTGGCGGCTTGTCCAGTCTAATATATATTCTGATGTCTTGGTTACTACCCAATCTTCCATGGCTTTGTTACGCCGGAAGTCCTGTGCCCTGCATGGGGGTTTTAGGCAAGTGAGTATTAAGTAAAGATTTAAATTATTGCAGTTATACCATCATAGAACTAATGCGAATATACTAACTACTTAATAAAGGCTATAATTACCAAAGTGCCAAAATATGGGCTATCTGTTAAGTTGCCAACTTTCTTAAAAGAGAGCGTAGATATTCATAAATGCACCCTATTTCCATCGAGGATACTAGTTTGATAAAGATTTGGGAGAAAATAAAATTTGCAAGTTTAGTGGGCTCGGAGGAGATCCCGCGCTTTATAGATATCCGCACGGATGCTGTGTTGCCAAAGCGCGAAGCAATATTGGATACAGTATTTTAAATAATGCAGTTTTATTGTATATTTAGTTGTGCCCGGGTCTTGGTCCACGTGGGAATAAGTATGAATAATGAAAAATGCGAACAGCTAAAACTATAGTCAATTTGACGGTTTTACAAAACTTCATTGTATCATACTTCAAGAAATTTAAAAGATTATTTTGTTTTTTATATTGAAATTAAAATGGGATTAGTACAATTACTGTAATTGTACTAATCCCGTTTTAATTTCAATGCCTTAAGAGGGCAAGTTATTTGTAATTGAATTACAAATAACAAAAATGAAGGAAACTATAAACACTTGAAATTCGTACATAAATACGTTTAAAGTATATATATAATATATATATATTATATATAATATATATATATATATATATATAATATATATATATATATATATATATAATAAAATTTTTTATTGCTCAATATATATATATAATAAATTATAATAATAATAATAATAATTGTTTATTTCATAAAATGTTCATACAGTAAAATTTTTCAGTGATTGGAGCCTCCTTTTAAGCAAAAATGCTGTACCAGAGACTCCGCTCTTCCATTAACATAAATAGCCACACGAACATTAGAATAGTGTTACATCAGTATAAACTATTAGAAGAACGAAAAATATCAAACATAATTTGCACAATGTGTGTGTAAATGTGAGATGTATGTGATGATTTTCATGTAGTGAGTTTGAGTCGACGACGTGTGAGACAGTTATGGAAGATGTGGATGTTGATACCTTTATAGTTATATTTTGTGTGGAGCGTGGATGCGCTCGTGTGTAAAGTACGGTGTTAATGTTTGAAAAGAATAGATGGTGTGAACATAACATATATAAGTCTTACAATGGAATCAAAAAAACTCCCTCCCTCTTCCCTTCAGGTGACTAGATATTAAGAATACAATAAAATGTCTACAAATAACTACTACTATTAAAGAGCGTCGGTGTCTCATTGGAGTGGGCTGTTGTCTTCAGACCCGAGGGTGCAGGTTCAATACCCGTCACGTACCAATGTATTTTTTAACTTTCAAAATTATATGTATGTTTTCCAACGCTCTAGCGGTGAAGAAAAACATCGTGAGGAAACCTGCGCACGCCTGCGAAGAGATTCAAAGGCGCGAAGTCGGCCAATCCGCACTGGGCCCGCGTGGACGACTAAAACCTATACACCCTAACGCCCACGGCTCGTGCCTCTCGCTGGGATGTTTAATAACTGATCATGATGATGATTAGCTGGACATTAACGAGGTAAAGACTAGTTAACTTATATCAGTAGCTGCCTTCTCCAAAGTTTCTGAAAGCTTCCAAAGTATAATGTAGAAGTCATCGAAGTTTCACAGGTATTTATGAAGGCACTTAAGACAAATCTTCTTAATAAATTGTTGACTTGAAAAGTTGGTGAAATAACTCGTGCCTTTTTTGATTGCGATTTTGGTACCGATTCGGTTGAAACACCAAAGATTTGAATTTGATCTCCGTGCATTGCAAAATTGCGACCATTAATATGTCTGCTAAGGTACAGATCTCCAAACTTTATGGCTCTGAATATAGTCGCAAGTGCTTACTGCGCAGGTATAGTCAAGTACAAATGTATGAAATTTGTAAACTGCGCATCGTCTTATGCGAAGTTCGGAGCTACCAAAAAAGTTTGGCGAGACGTGTACAATCTGTACATCCGTATCAAATTTGTTTATTCTGCCTAACAATCAAATAGCTGATGGTCTATTCGGTAATATCGTTTCGTCGATATCGATATTAAGTTACTAGGAAAACATGTTTTTATAGCATAGGTAAACGGACAGTCAATTGCTCACCTGGTGGTAAGTGGTACGCCTGACCATGACAGAAGCAGTGTTGAAGGAATTTTATAACAGTAGGTAGTCATTTTTCCCGTCAACACTTCTCTGACTGAAGGTGCTCAGTGTGCTCTGGAGGGCTATATTAGGTGTTCCCTACGCGATAAAATCTCGAAACGAGGTTATCGTAGGAGAACTAGGGTGACCGACATAGCCTAGAGGATTAGCAAGTTGAAGTGGCAGTGGGCAGGGCATATAGTGCGTAAACCGATGGCCGATGGGCGGAAAGGTTCTCGAGTGGCGTCCACGTAACGGAAAGTGAAGCGTAGGCCGACCCCTAACCAGATGGACGGATGACCTGGTAAAGGTGGCGGGTAGCAGATGGATGTCAACTGCTAGGGATCGGTCCGCGTGGAAATCATTAGGCCTTCGTTAGCATGGACATAATTAGGCTGCAATGATGTTGATGATGATGACTGCTCTGCGCCTGTCACCCGGCACGACAGATGTTAGTATCTCTTATACCCGGCAATTTTAACCCAACGACCCAGTTGGTGTAATGATCGAGACGTCAGCTGCTACACCAAGGGTTCCGGGTTCGATCTCCGAGCAGTACAAACATGTCTGTTTATTTTGGTCTAGGTGTTTTGTTTGTATAATATGTATGTATCAACAAAAAAATATGTATAAAAGTATGTTTATCCGTTGTTTAGTACCCGTACTACAAGCTTCATGCTTAACTTAAGGCTAAATAGCACTGTGTGTATGTCAGTGGATATTTATTATAATTATTTATAAATTTTACTTGTTACAGTGCCCTCATCCCAAAAGACAGTAGTGCAGAACACTGATATTTCACGCAACGATATCTCGCTGCGTAGGAGCCTACCTAGACAACTCAGCACAGAGTCTACCACCTAGTGAACTACCATCCAGTGAAATATGGTGACAATGTGGTTACATAGCAGAGTCCTCGCAAGTTCTTCAAACAATAGCACAGTATGTTCACTCAAGAATATAGATTCCAAACGCGAGCTTTCACACTGAACCGAATTTCTTCGCGACAAAATGTAGCAAAACGGTTATGGAGTGATTTATGAGTTCCGACCCGTGAGTTATTTTGTCGCCAGCGTTGAATTGTGACTCTAACATAGCAGTTCTGGTAACAGCGAGAGCTTTATTAAGTTTATACGTATAACTAGAAACCCTTGAATACCTGAGGATAAACTATTTTTAAATTTGATATTATATTAACAATAAACGAACTAAATGCACAATCATGAAAAAACGTCGACCAAAAAATTACCGAGCCGCACTACATATACGTATAGTTATATATTCATAACATATATTTATTCATGTAACTAAATTTAAACCTTCACGCATCATTGATAGAGTACAAAATCAAAAGCACGAGTATACTACTATGTCACTATGACATGTAGCGAGCGACATGACAAGAATGAAAATTTTGCCCAACAGACGCGATAGGCCGAATTGTGCCGCTGACACTTATTGAGTGAGATTGTGTATCTACATAGTGTATTGTTTATTTAAGATTATTATTCATCATCAGCATACAAAGTCCCACTACAGGCCACAGGCCTTACCGCACAGCCTTACTATGAGGATATTGGGCCGTAACCCTCCACGCAAGCCCAACTCGGTTTGACGGATGTTAACGACTAGCAACATTTTTGAATTATGATACCATCTTGTATATAATAAAACATTCGGATTGTGTAATTTTATTTAAAAGGCAAGCAACGCACCGGTGACACTTCTGGTGTCTCCGTTGTTCATGGGCGGAGATGATCACTTTCCATCAGGTGACTGTCTAGCTCGTTTGCTCCCTATAACATTAAAAAAAGTATCTTAACAACGTGTAACAGTCCATTGATGTATACATGGTCTTTTTCTCGATAGTCAACCGTTTTCCTTAAATCTCTACGTTTGTCAGGCGGTTTGGAAATAGTAATCTATACTAATATTATAAAGCTGAAGAGTTTGTTTGTTTGAACGCGCTAATCTCAGGAACTACTGGTCCGATTTGAAAAATTCTTTCAATGTTAGATAGCTCATTTATAGAGGAAGGCTATAGGCTCTATATAATCACGCTATGAGCAATAGAGCAGAGCAGCAATGAAGAATGTTTCAAAATCCGGGGAGATTTTTTCATACTTGGAGCTTCCGCTGCGTAAACGGTTAAAGTTTCGCAAAAGTCATGTATGAGAGTATTGTTCCCCTTATAAAGGTCTACAAAAAAGTCTGCAACAGCATATGTCTATCTTTAATGGTTAGTTCCCTATAATATATTTTAAGCGGATTTTTATTTAACAATTCTTCATTTGCGAAGTTATTTTCATGAATATAATATCAATCCTTATCCAAATAAATACTTTATTTATCACAAGTAATTCATTTTAAACAAGACTGCCCTTTACATCATTCAAATTAAATGAATATCTTACGAGATATCGCAGTTTTACCTTACCTATATAAACGAAGTAGCGGGTTAAAGAGAGCGTTAGGCCAAAGTGTCTATTTCACGCGGACGAAGTCACACGCAAAAGCTAGTACCTTATAAAGGATTAGTTTGGTTAGAGGTCGGTGCTAGCAGTTCTCTTTAAAATGTTGTACCATCGATCTCACGGTACCCGCTAGAAAAATTGTGCTGGTGACATTGTATTCTGATCTGCTATTTAAATTTAATAAATTTGTAATTTAATTTATAAAGTTTTTTTATATCAAATAAAAATTATAAAATCTTACCAAATACTAAAGTTATGTTTTACAACAATATACTTTTCAATAGCCTGAAATTAAACTGGAAACCTCAATATTAACTTCTTTAAGAAGTCATTTTTTTGCAGATAAATCGTTTCCCCCGCCCGTCCTCAACATCAGTAATCAAAAAGTCATCAGGAAGCTGACTCACATAAATTACATACCATTTGGAGAGAGCGTTTACCTTTCTTTTAATGATTGTTTCCCTGTATGAGATATTGCAATTTAAAAAAAGCCCTTGTCACAGGGTCGTAGAAACCTTTCCTTTTAGTTCCGAAATGACAGTCATGTTTTTGATTAACCTAGTAAAAAAATATCTATTAATACACCTTCAATCTGTTTAGGTTCACAGCTTGGCTGCTTGGCATAGTATTCCGGTCTCGGCAAAATATCTCGGTTATACGTGACCCAGTGCCACTTCAAGTTGCTGAACTGGTACACTATTTTGGCCACGTTAGTTCTGTTTCACGAAAAACATAATTTTTATTGTAGCCGTGAGTTCAATCCATCGCCCGTTGAGTGACTTTAAAATTGTGAACCAATCCCGCAGTCAGTATGCATATCTTAGCTGCGTATGTAAGCACAGTTAGGACCTAAAGCCTTTCGTCTATAGGCATTGCGGAATCGTTGACGTTAGAACGTGACTTATCATGCCGAAAGCTTCCTAGCCCAATTAAATCGTTCCAATTGAATAGAGGCTAGTAACCTCTCATCGGAGTTATGCCGGCCCAATCGGTTGGTTTGGCACAGGTAGATATTTTATTAGTGAGATAACGATTAAGTGCATCGGTGGCTCATTGGTGTGGACTGCTGCCTTCCGATATGGGGGGTGCAGGTTCAAATTCTGCCACGTACCAATGTATTTTCGAATTTTCAAAATTATGTATACTTTTATCCGACGCTCTTACGGAGAAGGAAACATCGTGAGGAAACCTGCGCACGCCCGCGAAGAGATTCAAAGGTTGTGCGTGAATTTGCACTGAGCCCGCGTGGACGACTAAAGCCCTGTACGAATAGGCTGATGAGATACATCCGCGCAAAACCTCGGGGATGCCATCGACGTATATCGGTTGTGGTATGACATGGTCATTGAACATGACCTTCGTCTTATTCAGTCTCATTGGGAAGGTTTATTAAGGCTGTTCAGCATCTCAGCCAGCTCTTCCGAAGACTACAAGTAACGATCAAACACATCAATATTCAAATTCAAATATATTAATTTTAAGTTTCTTCATGCGATAATATTATATGCCCTTTAAGCAAATGTGTCAAAGCGCGCTTCATACCCCGTTCTCTTTACAAATCAATACTTTGGTAACAACTTTTTGGAACCCCATGGAACTTAATGGGGGTCATACGGAACAATACAGGGTGGTAACGATTAACCCGTTCAACAGAAACGTGTATTACGTTATAGAAGTTTCGTTGTATGTGCCATTACTTTGAGATATTTATCTCACGTCCGGGTTTTGCGGATGAGTTTTCTTGGAATGTTATTTAACTTACGAACACTTGATATTGTGAAATAACAAAGAATTAATTAATGTATCAATTTACAATACTAAGACAATTACTAATTATTTATGAAGTATTTAAATAATAAAAAACATACAAACATAGGCTTTTAGGTGTGAATAGGCTTTTTCTGGGCAAGCTCGCTCCATCTTAGAGCACGTCTCTTCCCATAGGATAGCCTGTGCTCAAGAGTAAGCCCATCAGATATAAAAAAAACCGATGATGTCATTACCCTCTTTTATGTGATAATGCAAATGGGTCAGTCAGATCACTCATTTGCTGGTAAGTGATACGCCTGACCATGACAGATACAATGTTGGTGGTATTAAAATAGCAACAATAATAATTTTCCGCGAACACTGCCGTCTATCACCCGATGTTAGGTCTCTTATCGCCGGTAATTTTACTAACTACAGTGCCCTCATCCCAAAAGATAGAAATTGAACCACTCCTATTTCACATTACGATATCTGGTGCTGCGGTGATACCTACCAAGACGACTTAATATCGAGTCTACCACCTGTATTTACACTCCAACATACCTATGTAGATATTCTTTTGTATCTTTTATATTTGTTAAGCGTCGGTGTGGACTATTGCTTTCCGATCTGGAGGGTGCAAAATCTCGCCACGTGCCAATGTGTTACGAATTTTCGAAATTATATGTACGTTATCCGACGCTCTTACAGGTGAAGGAAAACATCGTAAGGAAACCTTCACGCACGCCTACGAAGAGATTCAAAGGTTGTGTGTGAAGTCGTCCCATCCGCACTGGGCCCGCGTGGACGACTAAGGCCTATACACCCTTTTTCGGAGTCGTGCCTCTCGGTGGGGACGTTTAATTTGCTGATAATGATGATATTATAAATGTCACATTGGAATACGTGTTGCCAGTTACAATGAGTATTACAGTTAATCGTTCTAGTTTTTGACAATTAATAATAATCCACATTTAATTTCGCAT